>JABUQX010040708.1:0-25789 GCA_015478945.1 Trachelipus rathkii
CAAAAAATAAAAAAGCCAAAAAAATAAAAAAAAAAGCAAAAAATCAATGTGAAAAAAATCAGTTGAAAAAATCAATTGTTTTTCGCGTGGCCAACGAGCTTTGAAAACACCTTTCAGCTGTTGCAGATGTTACTGGTAACGTCAAATACGACTGAACTGCTGTACACAAGTCTGGTAAGGTACTTGCTAAGCAGCTGTTTTCTACGAAATAAAAAGTGCGCTAAATCTTAATATACCATATTTTTCATTTTCCACTTCTGTAGCCATAATATTTGAAGTTGATTAATTGTTCATAAACCGAAAGATAAATCTAAAATCGTTATTTTTCTACCAGTTTTGTAGCCTTTTCTTCAACTTTTCATTTCGTAGCTCGCTTTGCTGCAGAGCAGAAATGAAGAATAACTCATTAACATGTTCTGCTAATGAAGACGAGTAGTATCTATTCATGAATATATCAAGAAATTTATTGAAAACCCTTATTCTAAAGGCTCTCAATGGTCTTCAATTCTTTCAAAAGATAAAAGCTCATCAAAAAACTTTTTAATATGTATTTGACGTCTGGAAGTAATTTTTACTTCAATGTTCCAATGATGTGCTAACTCCGTAGTTTCTCTCACTACATCTTCAAATTTGTGTCTTAGCTCACATAAGTTTGGTTTTGCTTGTCCCAATAGGTAAGTTGCTTTCTGAAGATCTGTATTTGGACTTTGCGATATTTTTGAGACATTGATGCTTTCAATACTTTACTTTGAAACACAAGACAGAGAATAAACTCAAAATTCTAACTGCTTCCTGAGACCAAGGGCTTCGTTTCTTCACTTGACTTCTTACTCATAAATATCACTTGAGATAAGAACTGCGAAATAACTTTGAAATTGTTTTTTATTGCTAGAAGGATCATACTTGGATGACCACGTAGTTGACACAATTTTAGTGTTGTTTGTATGTAGTCGTTATTTGTTTGAAAGCTGTTAATTCTTGCCCACCCAGCTGTACTAGAACTGAATAATATATACTTTTCCGAGTTCAATAAAATTTTGACAAGCCATTATATCTTTACAGAATCATTAAGAATTAAATTTAAAATTATGAGCGGCACAATGAATGTATTCTGCCTTTGGAACAATTTCTATATACGAGCCTAAAGTCCTGAATATTTCCCTCGCATATTTCCTCCTCCATCATAGCCTTACCTCTGCATTTTCTAATTTTAATTTTTCTTTTAGTCTATACCTTAATTATTGTGTTTTTCAAAGTTTTCGAAACTGTTCTCTGTTATGTTAAAAAAAAACACAAATTTTCTTCAGGGAGTGCAACTATTTCTTAAGGGCAACGCCCAATTCCCACCCCCCTAAAAATGGACATAAAATTCGGATTTTCAGCCGATTTTGACCCTTATAAACACAACACCAAACTGTAGCTTTTTTTGCCCTCTAAAACGTTGTTACGGGTGTTTTTGTGACTGTAGTCAATCTTTCAGAATTTCAATTTTTCAAAACCCATGTTTTTTGACATTTTCGTATCAACTTCCAGAATGTTTTTTTTCGAAATAACTTCAACTTAAAATATGATAGATGAGTCCATTCACCTACAATATTCAAATGAGGATTTTTCGCATTGTTGAGTTTTGTGTCACGTGTCAATTTCCAAGCCCACTTTTTTGGATTTTTAAATGAAAATTGCGATAATTTTTTTCCTGTAGAGCGAAATGATGGAAATTTTCGAGGGCATATGTGTTGGGGAGAAGTAATTTTTTACTTAGATAATTTCTTAGTATATGCAATAGTTTTGGATTTGTTCTAAAAACAAATTTTCAAAAAAAAAAAAAATTAGAAATGTTTTTAAAAAAATTTCTTTTAGTATACAAAAAAAAAAATCTAAGTAAATAAATATGCATCTCGGCCGACTATACAAGCTGCTGAAAATATTTATGTTGATCGGATTGAGTTAGAAAAAAAATATATCAATTCTTCATTTCCAAAAATCAAATGTTTGAAAAAGGAAAAATATTGGATTATTTTTTTTTATATTACTTGTCCGATCAACATCAAATTTTCGGGCTTGTATAATCGGGCGAAGTGCATCTTTTTTTATCTTATATATTATATATATAATATATATAATATATATATATATATATATATAATATATTAAATATATAATATATATATATATATATATATATAATATATGTGAGTAAATTATGTATTTTTTCATAATTTCAGTTATTATTTCGGTTTGTTTCTGTTCGCAATTATGGGCCCCTTTACCTTGCGTGCGGCCCCCCCGCACGCGGGGTTTGCGGGGCCTTAGTTACGCCCCTGCACATAGCACTTATACAGAAATCCAATTTCACACAAAACACTTACCCCTTTGAGTTTCCTCACTATACTGCAATCCTAAGACAAGACAAAGGTCCATCCAAACATAACCTTATCACACTCATACACAAAATATCCAATTCCGAAACACTACAAATCACACACAACTCCTCATAAAGAACGATCAAATACCCACTTACAAATCAATAAAAATACAGCCAATAGAAAAAAACATACAGTCTAATTAATTTTTATATTACCCCATCTGCATCTCAACATTGTCCACGTGATTATATCCCAGACCAATCCCCCTTATCACATTATAATAACCTGATACTAGTTGGGGACTTCAATGCACACCACCCCGCATGGCTTAGCATTCACACCTAGACCCATACACAGAGGTGAGAAACTTATAAACAATTTACATTCATTCAGTATCCTCACCAAGAGAAACCAACCTACTCGAAGACCTCTACAACCTAACCAGAACTCCACATCTTCCGGTATCTCCTTCTGTTCCCTCTAAATTCAAGTTACTACAAAATAGCAAACTTTTCATGCTCTCTCCTCAGATCACATCCCAATATTAATCACAATTCATCATAAACACCTGGCACACGAATCTTTTTTTTTAAAAAAAAGAAACATATATCAACTACTAGAAAGCAAACAGACAAGCTTACACTGACCACATAGAACTAGACCTAGAGAGAGTCTTTCCAAATGGCTGATTTTTCTTCTCTCAACAATTCACTACAACACTTTAATAAAATAATTCTAAAAGCATAAAAAAATACATACCACATGACTACCGCAAACAATTCAACCCCAATTTCTAACCTGAAACAGACACCCTTATTAAACAAAGAAACTCAATCAGACAAAAGAGACAACTAAATCAGAACCAACTAAAACCGAATCACAGAGCTCAGCAATAGAATAAATAATCTAATCAACTTAAACAAGAAAAAGAATTGACAACAACACACCCAAACACTAAACCATAAGACCAACACAACAAAAATATTCAGCAAACAAAAAAGAAAAAAAAGAAAAAAAAAACCTGCTGCAAACACCCAACTCCCTCCAACCCATGAAGTTATATGTAAACAAAACAATAAAATCCCAAGTCCAAAACAAACAATGCAATATTATTCTGTCACACTATTCAAAAATAAGCCATAAACCCATAATCCCCCACCAATAGACGAACAATTAAACGAATTAAAAAGTTAAAAACTAACCAAGAAGCCTTTCCCCCATTCACTCCCCTGGAATCACTCAACCTTATCAAAAACCTTCAAAACTCACAAGCAGTTGTAGGACCAGACCAAATATCCAATATTCATCTCAAACACTTGGGAAACAAAGCTATCAAAGCCCATACTCAAATATTCAACTTTACATGGCAAACTAGCACTCTTTCACCACTCTGGGAGCACGCATTTATAATTCCTATACTAAAGTCAAACAAACCACCTCACAACGCAGCTTCGTATAGATCTATATCATTGCTCTCTACAATATCCAAAGTAATGGGAAAATTAATCCTAAATAGAATATCTCCCTTCATTCCCTTATCAAACTCACAATATGGATTTAGACAAAAACACACCACTACCACTCTCCTAATCGATCTAACAAAACATATCCATACTGGTTTTAGTCAAACATCTCCCCTTCTCGTACTCTTCTGGCAGCAATAAACATTAACAAGGCTTTCGATACTCTCCCCGGTCACATTTATTAGACAGATATAACCATCAAAAGCAAAATAATAATTGCAAATTTCCTATCCGGTCTTACAGCTACAGCTTACAAGGACGTCACTCCTCCCTTACATACAAATTATATAATGGAGTCCCATGGAGCAGCCATCTTCACCAACACTTCGTTAACCTTTTAGTGCAAGATCTACCACATCCCCACATCCGCTACATCCCACATGCCCACGTCCACCCCACGTCCCACGTCCCACGTCCCGACGTCACCACGTCCCACGGTCCCCTTTCCATAAAAGATTAATAGCCTATGCAGGACGATTCTAATTTTCACAGCCCAAGAAACTCGTTTTATTAAACAGCATGTAGAAAACTACAACAAAAAACCAAACCAGAACAGTGGCTAACTACAAGCAGAATGCTGAATCACCTTAAACATCCTCTATTGCATACTTACCCCATAAAGAAGAAAATCAAACATTCACACAGCATTTTATGTCAAACAATACACTCACTCCCACTAAACAACCCACCATCCTAGGTTTGTTTTTATACACATATGACATTCACCCCCCCCCCATATCAACAATATTACTTTTATAGCCACACAAATAAACTTAAATGCGCTGAAAGTATAACTAGAACTAACTTTGGCTACCATAAAGAGATCCTGAAAATAGTGTAGAGACAATACATTCATCTCATTTTAAACTCCGTATCACCCTCCTGGGCTCCCTCAATATCACAATTCAGAAATTGGAAACTGTACAAAATAAAGTAATGAGGATAACACCGGGCTGCCTTCCCTTCTCACCACACTTACCCACCACCTATTAACAGAAACAAAAGAACTCTCTATAAAAGCCCATCTTTTCATAGTTGGATCTCAATTTCGTAATAAATCACTCTCAATAGATCAGCCATTGCATCTTTATATATATATATATATATATATTAATATATATATAATATATATATATATATAATAGTATATATTATTTATATAATATATATATATTATATATATATATATATAATATATAAACACAACAACAACCCCCTGCACCTATAAGAAAAAAAAATCACACGAGCGATTATGCTATTCTAACATATACAACATGTTTGCCCCTCCTCACTGCTACATACCCCCATTAATTCAAAAGTATTCATACCCAATTAATCGAAAGAATGATTTCCGCATATCGAAATAACACGAAACTTCAAGCACGCCCAACCCAAATATTCGATACAGAACAAACTTTGGACCGTCAAACACGTATAAAAAATGGGGTATTGTCCCGCTCTGCGCACCATCCCTTCCCTTCCCTTCCTTCTGCTGTCAAATATGTCCCTTCCTCACATACGACCACACAAACATCTCTTACTAGTTTTCTCTCACTTAATGAACATTAGATGCAACTTCAATACACTTTCTTTAACAGATCTGTGTGTGTGTGTGTATGTGGTGTGCGTGTGTGTGCGTGTTGGTGCGCGCTGCGCGTTCGTGTGCTTTTTTGTTTGGGGGCGGGTTGTGGGGGTGTTGTTGCGCTTTGGAACACATTAAAAAGGGGCCCTCCCAAATTTCGGGTGGGGGGGGGTCGGGGTGGGGCGGGTGCGGGTTTTTTTGGGGGCTTTTCACTCCCCCCCTGGGGGTCACACCCCACAGGTTGCATAACTAATGTTTACGAATTTTTTAAGTAATAATAATAATAATAATAATGATAATAATAATAATAATAATAATAATAATAATAATAATAATAATAATAATAATAATAATAATAATAATAATAATAATAATAATAATAATAATAATAATAATAATAATTGGCTCGATAATAGAACTTCTACAATGTTGCCCCTGGTGAAAATAAAAGCTTGAAGCCTAACAAAATAACAAATACCCACCAACCAGACTTAGTGGAAGTTAATAACTGGACAGATTAAGGTCCGACACGGGGTTGATGGACATGTCAAATGAAGCATTAAAAGAAGAAAAAGGGAGAGTGTTCCATGCTTTACCTAAAGCAGTGGTCTCCAAAGTGGGGTACGCGTACCCCGGAGGGTACGCAAAGTGATACTTGGGGGTATGCCAAAGAAGTAGGCTCACGATCACTTGCGAGTTTATGATCGCGTATCACGTGACTGCGAGGTTCTCTCATTGGTCGTTTATTATTTATTATATTATATTATTATGTGTATGTTATCTATTACATTATATCATGTGTGTATATTATACATTATATTATAGGCCTGTAGGGGGTTCAACTTATAATTATTTTCGTCTTAGGGGTACGCGATCAAAAAAGTTTGTGAGACCGTTGACCTAAATAAAGTATGCATGAAAGACGAGCACGACCATTTAGTTTGGAGTCAGAGAGCAGTACATAGCTTCCATCGGATTAAAGTTTGCTTTATAAAGTAATGTGAATCTTTCAAGAAAGATCATGAGAAAAGGAAATTCCAAGAGTATAAACAGAAGAAGAAGGTTTGATCTGTGTATTTTAGAAAATGTTGTAGTAGTGAGGTAGATTATATCGAGTAGATAGATGGCATAAATGAGTTTTTGAGTCATCGAAAACAAACAAGTTTACTCTAACCCTAGTTAGATCAGAGGTTAAGTACCTTGATGCTGCCCTCTTAGTATTAACTAATGGAGATGGTATGAAACGCTTTTCAGAAAGGCAAGAAAAATGAAGTATAGTCATTGAAGTATTGACAGAGTATTAATGAGACTGAAATGAAATGAAATGAATAAATTATTTATTGGTCACTGATAAAAAGAGTTGTTTAACAGAACTGAGACTGGAGAAATGAGACATAATGAGAGATGAAAGATGTGAAAATATCTTGTTGAGGTCGAATGAATAAAGTATGAAAAAGAAAGTTAGATCCAGACTATAAGCATAGACCCCCTGAGAAAATAAGACCATATATACTTAGTGAGAATAAGTTGGCAAATCCTGACATATATCTCAGTCGCTACAACAAGTAGTAATGAATGCTTATAAGAAAAGATCATGAGAGAAGAATTAAGATACCTCAAACGTAAAATACATCGAACCAATTCCAAATATGTGCAGCTTCATTAATATCAAAAATATCTTTAACTGCTGCCAGTTTTGCTTTGAAATCATTAAATCATATTAATGCAAAATGCTAGTTGCACTTGGCCTGAAAATCGAGACTAGATACATCACTAACACACAATGCAATGACAAAGATATTTTACGACATAATACATATAGTGAGAGAGGAAAATAGAGAACCATCAACAAGTTGTCCATCTGTTAATCCAGCTTAAAACGAAGTAAGAATGTCTATTCAAATCGACCTGAATAAAATTAAGACAGAACTAAACTGTTAGTTATTATAACTTACTAATGCAGATAGAGAATTCTCACATGTAGAAAAAAGGTTGAAACAACATTTAAATGGCGGTCATCAATCAACCCGATATAAAATACACAATAGAAGACCAGTAACATTTCTCAAGAATCCACGTATTTATTTAATATGATGAGATAAAATAAGATTATCGATTCCGTTATATGCGTACACCGAGAAAACACCTGTCGTCCTCTAAAAAGACAGCGCGTTTACCTTTTGCGAGAAGAGTTATTTTAAGAATTAGGGGAAGAATACTGATTAACGAGACAGATACACTTCTGATTCGGACAATAAACTGATTCGAATTTAAAATCAGTATTTGAACCTAAAAGGCTTAAAGGAATATATCAATAATATCAAGAATGGTCATGAAATTCACGTAAGAGCACCAAAACTCTCTTCTAAATCCACTAGTTTGCTAAGTTTATAATGTGATGTCAGTCACTGGAACTTTATCTCTCATAATAATATTAAAAATTACTTTCAGCCACAAAGATGACTATATATAGGTAGTAAGCACTATCATAGGTCATATCACATATAATCAATATATACTTAGTGAGTATCTTCATAATAAGTCAAGAAGAGATAATGTGACAATAAGTATGTATGAACAGGAAAAGATATGTAAGCTCAAATATTTAATAATATAAATAATAAAATACACTTAGAAAATTGAACTATAAAATCATCACTCAGGAATGTTGGCCCAAAATAATCTATATCTACCGATATTACTTATTTTATTTAATTTTTATTGTTATAATATTTAAAATAATGTACAACTATATAAGACTAACAGATAATATTTATTATATGAATTAAATTTAGCCTTTCTAAATCATATCTTTAATGAATAATCTTTCTTTGATCATAAGGAGCTTTAGTATGACTATTATATTACGCCCAATTTAATGAAGGGCCAATAAAGCTAAAGCTGCTACCACGACATAATTTTTGGGATTACCAATGTTTTATTACCAGAATATTTATATTGAAAAAAAAATTGAAAAATAATTTATAAAGTGTAAGCATTAATTATTTAACAGCATATTTGTATAAGTAAAGTAATGTTATATAATTATTTGAAGGGGTGGCACCAATTCGAGTATATAATATTATATAATCATAAATATTATATTTCTGAATTAAATTTTCCTTTCGTATTCAGAAAGTTGTGGACTTTTTTACAGAATATGTCTTTCTCTTTTATATTTCATTTATCATTCGATGTTCACATGTTCCTCGTTCATTTCTTTTAATAAGTGGTGTGTGTGTCTTCTCTTCCTCATTTATCGTTATTCGACGAAACTGTAGAAACTAAGCTCGATCGAAGTCCATAGGTACCTCGTGAATCAGATGCATTTAGAGAGCGACAGGACCATATGCCGCCCGTTAAAGCTTGCGCTGTAGGAGCAGCGATCCATAATTTCATGCTCGAATCAGTCAGTATAGTGAGACATCTCTCTACATATGAGTGGATAAAAATCCTTCTTGATGGTAAGGTAGAAGAGGACTGAAACCAAGGCGCGAACCGAGAACGGGGAGGAGGGAGTAGAAGAGAGAGAGGTCCAAATAAGCGGGTAGGAAGAGGCACATGCGTTTTCGATTGCAGCCCATAAAACTCAGCCCAATTGTGGTGCAGTACCTCACACGAGATGCAACATCTGCGACCAACTAACGCGTAGCTTTGTAGGCCGAGGCTCAAACACACGCTTCGACGAAAGAGGGAAAAGAGCAAAAGCAAACAATAATAAATATATATTATTGAATATAGAACTAACAATTTGAGGAAAGTAGCAGTTTAATAATAATAATAATAATAATAGATAATAATAAATAATAGAGTAATAATAATAATAATAATAATAATATAATAATGAATAATAATAATAATAAAAAATAATGACTGAGGTCCTGAGAAATGATTTACTGTAAGAGCAACAGTTATTAGTACAAATTTGGTATAGAACTAAAGCGAATTTTTATCAGATATTAAATCATTGGTGTTTTTGAATGAATTTACGCTTTATAAATTATTGAGGTTCATTTAATTTTTTTTTCTCCAAATTTTAGAATTATTTCTATCGAGGAAATGAAAAAAAAAGAAAGGTTTTCTTTATTTAAACTATATATTAAAATATATATATATATATATTATTATATATATATATATATATAATTGATATATATAATATATATATAGTATTAGAATATATATATATATATATTATTATAATATATATATAAAATATATATATATATAAAATATATATATATATATACTATATAATATATATATATATATATATATATATATATATATATATATATATATATATATTATATATATATATATATATTATATATATATCAGGAGCGTATACATAGGGTAGCCGGTAGGTAGCTCCACCCAATATTTTTAGGTTTTAAATAATTGAAATTATAATGGTAAAAGTATACTAATTATTAAAAATTTTATATAAAGTTAAAAGAAGCTATTTTGCATCATAAATTAAAAAGATAAACAACCACAATAATAAAATAAGTTAGCTATAATAATATTGAATCATTTAGAAATTCCCCCCCCCCCCGGCTTTCCCAGAAAGTGTCTTACAAGTAAAAATCTATGCTACGGACGGACGAAATAACGTCATTTTTTATATCAAGATATTAGAGGAAACGAGGTAGTCTGTCTTTACCTATAATCGAAAATATTTGAAAACGTTTCGTGTTCTCTTCCCGTTAATATGTACGAAATGTGTGAAAAGTTGTGACAAGTGTGTAGCGGACTTGTGCGTAGTTGCTTTGAAATCTTTGTATCGGAATGTGCGATTATTCGGATATTATCTTTATTGTTATTTTTTTTAAGTGGTATTTAGCATATATACATAAAATAAATTGAAAATAATGAAAAATTATAAGTGTAGATTTGATATTAAAGAAAAAACGCCTTAAAAACTATCTATAAAACCACAGCTTTAATTTTAAAAAATGATAGGCCTAAAAATTACTTAATTGAAATGTGCCTTAAAATTAAGTCTATTTGGTAAATTACTCTAATGAAACAAGCTTTTCATACAAATAAATAGGTACGTTTATAATTATATAAAATATGTTTCTATCTATCACGTATAGCCTATATATATATATATATATATATATATATATATATATATATATATATATATATAGAGAGAGAGAAGGAGGAGAGAAGGCTCTCTGCTGTAGAGTATCGTTTCTCGACCGACATCCTACCACAAATTACAGATCATCAACCATTTGATTGAGCATAAGGTCAGTAAAATCGGAAGTAAAAAGAACACGTGTAAATAAAATACTATAAACTCAAATAAAAGGAACAACAATTTAAAGAAATTAAGAATTTGTATAATTATAATCATAAGCCTACTTATATGATAAGATCTTCTACTGATACCAACTTCCTACAACAAATAAAACTTCAAATTTTTTAAATTATTTAAATTCAATGAAGGTCAACAATAACAACAACAAATTACACAAGGGCTAAGTAAAAATCTTCTTAAGAAGAAAGATGAGACGTTCTTCGCCGTAAATGAAAAGGTCTTGAAGTAGGAGGTATTCTGCATTCTATAGTTATTGTATTTATAAATTAGTTTCCCCAAAACAGGAAACAAACTAAATTATAAATATTTTATGGAACCTATTTTAAACCGAAGGTTACTTCCCGCGGAACTGCGCGATACCGATCTGTGTAAAGAGTCTGCTTGGAAACTTTATGGTCCAGGACAATACACACAATTACCAATAAAAGAAAGAATTAGATAGGTATATGGATGGTTTGGGCATCGTATAGTGTATTTTGACTAAGTCAAATTGACAGGTTTTTAGTTAGTTAAGGCAAACCCATGTTATATTTATGACAAGACTTATTGAAGCTTCTAGTGTATTTAGCATATAATTTAGCTATAATTTTTGCTTTATACTATATACGTAAGAATTAGATCAAGGTATCAAGACTCTAGAGAAGGTGGATTTGAGGATCGGTTTCGAAGAAGTGAGTCTTGCATCGAAGGAAATTCTTCGAGTCGAAGATACGTTAGCGTCGCCGAGAGGCCTGGAATGTATTCCAGAAGTTATTACGGAACTAAGTCCTGGAATCCTCTTATGATTGATAATAGCAATAAAGAAGCGAGGCTCCTAAAATCTCCTGGTCTTATTAAAGGTATGGACTCTAGAATCAAACAAGAAAACGAAAAGAACAAATCGATGAACGAGTCTTTGGATAATAATGATCAAAATATTAAAAAGGAATCGACTGAAATTATGGGTTCTACAAGTCTTCCAAAGGATTCCTGGATCCTTACTCAAATCATTGGAGAACCGAAGAAAAATTCTGAAAGATCAGAAAGGCTTCATGGAGATTCCAGTAGTGATCTTGGTTCCGACGCCAGCCACGATACCTCAGTGAACACTTCCGGTGGTTCGGAGAGTGACTTAAAGGTGGACAGTGATGCAAGCTCTGATAAAAGCGATCCTGACAGCGCGCATGAGGAAGATCTTCCTGTTCAAGGGATTCTTAAAACTAGTCACTGTGAAAATGGATCTCACAGGCATATCAAGAACTCGATATCGTTTAAGGAAGATAATGAAGTAATTGGATATGGTGGTGATGTAGATTACTCAGATGACGATTTTGAAGAAGATGACGACGATGACGATAATTCTTCAATATCCTCGTCTGAGCTTAATACAGAAGAGCTTTATATCAAACGACTAACAGAGAAGAATACTGATTTCAATTCGGAAAACGAAAATTTGCAAAAGGACCGACCAATCGAAAGCGACTTATATAACATTAATTTAGACTCTGATAATAAACATTCGGAGAAAGCAGAGTTACTTAACATCAGAAGTGATGATTTAGGGATTAAGCAAGAAGGAAAAGTCAAACTGAGACGATCTCAGCCCATCATTGGTGGGTCAAAACCTTCCATAAAATCTAACTCGTTTAATTCAAGTTTATATTCTCAACCTGATTCACCCACCAAAGAAAGTATCCCCATGCAAGGTATTAAACCCAAGTTCGTATCGCGGGAAGATGAAATGAAAGAAAATTATAGCTTTGACGAAATGTACAGAAGCAGTAAAGTTACATCTATTGATGCTGATTCCTCAAAGTTCACGTCATTCGATAATGTTCCTGATAAAGTGACATCTATAGATGATATTTCTCCTAGTGTTACAACAACGGAAACTCTGTCTCCTAGATTAGCTCCAGTAGATAGCACATATCTGAGAAGAAATATTAATGGAATTGTTTCAAGATCAGAAGTGGACAAAGTTTTACCGAACGAAACCAAGGAGGAAAGATCTGGTCCAAATACAGCAATTGCCTCATCTTCAAGCACAATAGCAGCTCATTACAAGCAAACTAAAAGTAGTTCTTCACTTGTCTCACCTTCAAATGCTTCCAGTGCTAATACAATTCATAAAAAATGTGAAGCGTCTGATAACGATGGAAGATTAGAAGTTAAGTACGTTGATGATATGTCAACTTACGAACCCATATTCTGCAGAAATGATAACGCTCCAAAATGATAAAAACAACGATATTGATAAAAATTTCGATGTGAATTAACAGATGCGATGTCGAAATGCCTAATCATCTCTCTTCAAAACCTACGTTATTTGTCATATAAACTAAAAAAAAAAATATCCTTAAGCTAACCAAGTATCTTATTTACGCAAAACCGCACTATTATTTATACAAAAACGTTCTCAGATTTATTATCTCAAACTAAAATGACTGGTGGAGTGGGAGCCAAGGTCTTCCTATAGTCCTTTCATGTCTCCTCGCTGTTTTAGTGTCATTCTAATATTTATAAGGCGAGATAGGCATTCTGAGAAGCTTCACTGCTAGCCTCCATCTGTCGTCCCATTGAATATGATTACCATTATTCTCCAGTTAAAAAACTCCTCTTTCAATCCTAAGAGAAGTCAGGACGCACAATAAAATCTATGATTTGTCGTAAAAGAACGCTTTGATAAAAATGAAGCAGTTAACAAAGACTCAAAGACTGTAAGATTCTAGAAAATGGATATAGTGGCGGTTATATCTAAGGTTAGCGAGCAAGTTGAATACGAAGCGATTTTTTTTTTGTCAAAAAAAAAAAAAAAAAAAATTTTCTTTTAAATTTTATATTATAAAAACTATAACTCCATTCATTTACCTTTGGTTTTTTTCCATTCTTTTTTCCGGACTTTTATCTCTTGTGCGTAAAATGTGGTCCAGCTGAGCTTCGAGTGAGAATAATATGGACTAAACTACTAGATTTCCACTATCTCTTTACGTTATGGCTTATCATCAACAAGATAAGATAAACTTTCAGTGCTATTTTCTATGTTGGGGTTTTCTCCACCTCTTACTTCTTACTTCCTATATTGGCTTAATGAGACTTATGATACTAGAGATCACCATCTCATCCCTACGGCTCATAGCCCACAAAAAAAACTTTTAAAGTTACCCAACATAGTCGTTTATCGAAAGTACATCCTTAAAAACATACTTAAAACAAAAATATGAACAAAAACTATATGCTAGACTATATACTGAACTATTTGCCAACCCAATACGATTATCTTTCCTGTCACCCCAGTTCTGATCCTGTTTCTCTATCTCCGAAATGCTTCTTCAATCTTTACTCTCTTTCCACGGCTAAATCTTAACTCTGTGGTTCGAACCAACCATGTTGTGAGTATCACTTCTCAAAACTTTTCGAAACTTTTGATCAAAAGCGTGTGACTAATAGTTAGAAAGAGCTAATCGTTGGTTGAAAACTACAACAGATTGCTTAAACAAAAACAAAGCAAAATACAGCAATAAACTGATGAGAAGGTCATGTATTTTCCCTTTTTCTACTCTAGTTCCCAACATAGGAGTACCGTTCTAGTATCTTAATCCCTACTGAAAGAAAAAAAAAAGTATTTTCTGGGAAGAAATGCCTGACTATTTCTCACATATGATCAACTTAAAACTTAAGACTGCGTTGCACACTTCCTCTTTTTCTGCACTACTACGTAGGAGTATCGTTTTGATATCTTAATTCCTACTGAAAAAGAAGTATTCTTTGGAGGAAATGTGGCTGAAGTCTCTAATAATTACATCCGAAATCCAAATTAAAGAACATGCAAATCGAAATATCCTATCTAAAATATTGCAAAAATAAGTTCTTAATCCACTAAACAGTTCTAATAGGACACTGTGGTCTGCCTCCTCTCGTCGTTTTGCATCTTTCTTTGGCAATTTTGCTTTTCCGGAGTGGTACTAGTAACCATTTACCTCTATCTCCCATTTCTTCCGGAGGGGTACTTATAGCCCTTTCCCTCTATCTCCCATTGCTTTCACCGCCTCTCCTCTGTCAGATGCGGCTTTGAAACAAAGTTTTAGCAAAAACCCAATAAGATTTATGTACTAGAGAAAACGTTTACAGAACCTATAGAAATCAGTCAACGATATGCTATATGTGCAATCGATTTTTTAATCCAAACTAATTCATGTTTAATGCAACAATTACAAAACAACTAAATACAGAGCAATTCATATACCAAATCCATGAGATTTATTCCCTCGTAATTACTGTCACCGGGCGGTGCTTCTTCATTCTGGGATCTTCCTTTTGGCTATCACTCATCACTTCCTGGTCAACTGAGACTAGCGAAATGCCTACCGAATCCCTTTACTCGAGCCCATTCATCCAAAACTCTCATAAGGTTTGTCGACGGAATCAGATGCTATGTGAATTTTGATATTGCCCCGAACATACTCTCTGCATTTTACCATTCGAATTCTCGAACCATGGCTAAGTTTTGTAATAATTATTAGATAAGGAAAAAAATTCAGATTGAGTAAACATGCAATAATTAGTCAAAATAATAAGTTGCAAAGTATAAACTATGACAACTTAGATTATTCAAATATCTATTTAATCCAACTGAGATGTGTAGAATTTAACAAGAATATAATGTAAAAAAGATACATACGAGAATCCTTAACACCAATTTTTCGCTCAATATATCCCTTATATATTATAATATTATTATATAATATATATATATTATATTATATTATAATTATATTATATATTTATATATATAATATATATATATTATATATATAATTTTTACAAGTGTTATATTGTGTTCGCCAACCTAATGTGTTTCTTAGGTATCTTTTTTGGCATGCATCTTCCTGCTCCTCCTCTGTTCCTAATTTATGACCTCCTCGAAATCTCACGACTAAAAGCTGTGTATTATAACATCTTTTAGTCCTTCCTCTGGGGTGAGCAATTTAAATGCTTCGGCTAGAGTGGAATTACTCGTTTTCGCCTCTCTGCAATTGAAAGATTGATGAGCAGCGGCTTCAAGGGCCTAAACTGATCTGTGCTTTTTACCACTATGTTTTTTTAAGCGAGATGTTAAAATGATTTGACTAGTATGCAGCCTTCTTTTCAATTTTAATTTCTCTCCTTCTGAACCCTTCAGATGTCATCACCCTCCTTCTCTACAGACTGCTTTCGAAGTCCAATTCCCATTATTACCCTTTGAGAAGAAACTAACAATACTGAAACATTCCTCCAAATCCATCAGTTAAAGCAAAGGAAGGAAATTAGCTTGGATCATGAGGTTCCCCAAAGTACCCTCGTCACTTAAAATCTAACGGTATCCCTGTCAAGTTACCCAGTTTTAGAGGTTCCTGTTAAAGATCTTGAGCCTCTTGCTCTGTCGGCTTTTTGGTTTACAACAGAATGGAGAACTAAGATTGTTCGATTTTTAATAAAAAATAAAAATATGCTGGCTAAATATAGGATTCTAGTTCGTTACCCATAAATTAAAGAACAATATGCTGATTTGGCCGACAGTATATAGTCATTTTCGCAAAATGAATATACAAGATATTAATAATCTATCTTATATATATATATATACTATATATATAATTATTATATATAGTAATATATTATATATATATAAATATATATATATATATATTATTATTATTTATATTATATATATATAAATGTTAAATTTCATAACGCCACACTGGCATTACTTATATTGTAAAAGTAATGTTAAATGCATGTTAGAGAATTCTAAATAAATTATTAGAATATATTAAAATTGATACTATCCTTTGTAAATTTTCTAGAGTCAGTGTGGATCCTACTATTTTTTTTCTCGTCTCTCTCTCTCTCTTCGAATCATCTGACCGGCCGACCTTCGGCTTTTCATCAGAAATTTGTCTGGAGATCAAACTGTTTCCTTCTCCTCTCTAAAGATAAATATAAAGGATTAGTAGCAACAACAGTAAACATATTCCAACAGTGCCTGTACAGTCTCGTTGCACGTAGGTCTTACGCAGACATGCATCTATGTAGTGTATCGGAATCTATGGGTTTATGATAGGACTCTCCTCTGCTATACGCCATGCTTCTCTTTAAGACTTACTGTGTACCATGACTCTTTTCGGGAGTACTATGCTATCATGAATGCTTTGGCCTTCTGGAGGTGGTCTTCGACTCCGGGATTAAGCTCAATACCGAAAAACTCAAACTGTTTATTGCTATTACTATTAGTAATTTATTGTTGGAATAACTGCACCTATCATTCTAACCTTTTCACCTTTTTGAACTCTAACAATTTTAAACAAATGAATACAAACCATTTGAAAATTAGATCAAAAACTAATTGCATTCCTATATAATTTTTTGAAGCGCTATTACAAATGGGGATACAGTCCTGTACCCAAGTATATTCAGTTATATATACTATATTATATATATATCTAATATAATATATTATATATATATATTATATATATATTATATATATATATATATATAACTATATATAAATATAATATATATATATATATATAATATATATATAATTTTCCAGAGGGAAATATATTATATAGGTGCTTAGTGTTTAACTCTTCAATGTTCGGTCATTTTTAACTTTTCTTAACTAATGAAAAGATATTTTTAATTTACGACAAAGATTATAAATTAGAATCAAAGCATGAGACCTTTTGACTTTAAAATTTTTAATGAATTTTGCAGCTATTTGGTGAATGAGAGTTAATTTCAAACTACTCTTGAAGGAATAAGAGAAACTCTAAAATTTTAAACTCATTCACCATAGCTTAATCACTACTTCCAATTAGATTATAAATAAACATGCAGATGCAACATGGATATCACATAACTAATAAGTATATATAATATATATATATATATATTATATAAATATAATATATATATCTTATATAATATATATCTATATTATATATAATAATTTATATATTAATATATATATAAAGATTTGACCACCGCCTCAAGGCGGTGGTCATTTCTTTTAAAGGGAATTGGGGTTACCGTCTTAAAGACACGCACCTGGCCATAGACAAGTCAATCTTTCGACTCCATGTTTTTGGGTGCCTATATTATATATATAATACTATATATATTATATATATTATACTATATTATATACATATAATAATATTATATATTATATTATATATATATATATTATATTATAATATTTTATATATATACTATATATATATTATATCCTATTCAGTGTCTTACCCATCTCCTTTCTCCTACACATCCTCTCTTCTTTCTCCGCTCTCTCTCCTTTCGCCCGATTCTTCCTTTGAACTTCGTCCGGCGGGGCGAAGGGTTTCGAGGTGTCAAACCTTCTCTTTAAGGTGTAGACAGCGGGGCCGAAAACTCCGTTAATTACAAGTGGATTCTTCCCTGTTGAAGGTGGATCAAAAGCTCTCATTACCTGTATCTGGCCGAACCCTTCTCTTCGAGGTTCTCCGATAATGAAAAGCGGGATTTTTACGATAGTTTCACCACCATAGAAGATCATTTGACGCTTGAAGAGGTTCACACTGGCACTCTCGCTACTAATTATATTTGTTCCCATCAATACCTGCCATCTTTCTTGAATTAATTCATGTATTAAGAATTTTGTACGCTGGAATTTATCTGATAACTTAAAGCAGAGTTCTACGTGTCTATATTGTCGATATTCCTGTCCATTTAGACCCTTCAGTCGATATGGGGAAGGTTTACACAAGGCCACTGTCTTCTCCTTTTCTTTTAAGGCTTCAAACGCATCTCTAGAGATGAGGGATACTGGAGCCGCTGTATCAATAATGGCTGTAACATCGATCCCACGCTGTTTTTCCTCAAAAGCAAGTGTTATTTGACAACCATATTGCTCTCCTCTTTGTGCTACCTTTTCAAATCTTTCGGATGGCCTAGACAACTTAGCCACCGCTTGCATTATAGTTGGCTCTTTTCCTATCTTCTTTTCTTTAGGGCGGACTGCAATCTGGGAAGGTAAAGAAATTACCTTTTCCTCTACTTTTCCAGTTAGTGGTCGGACTGAAACGGAGGGTGGAATAGCTTGAATCTCCGCCTCATCCTTGGGCTTCTGTTTCATTAATATAAACTCCAACACTGATTTTGATGTTTCTAACTCTTCTTTCTCCTCTTCTAATACAGATTTCAAAACAAATTGCAATGCGCTTACTTTTTCATCTACTGCCTCTATCTCTGTTCCTTTATCAGTTAAAGCCAACATAGAGGTTTCGTTCATCTCCTCTTGATTTTCTTCTTTTTCTTTTTCCGCTGACACACATTTTAGAACCAACTCTGGCGCTTTTACTTCTTCGGCCGGAGCCTTTATTTCTGCTCTTTTATCAGTTATGGCTAACACTGAAATTTCATCTATATCTTCTTGATCCTCTTCAGCCAGATTGGATTGGAGTGGGATTTCTCTCTCCAATTCTATAACCTTTTGTATCAAAACTCCGGTATCCAAATCCGGATCAAAACTCCTTAAAATTTCTGCTCTCAATAGGGAACTATTTTCTTTTGAATCGATATAATCTAACACCTTTGTTATGATCATATAGTTCACCTTTTTGCTCTCGAATAAGCTTCCTAAGGGCTCATTTTCAGCCAATCTTTGATAATTATCCATCAGACATTTAATTTCTCGGATAAATAAAGGGAATGGAATGTTTCTAGCACCTGTATAGGTGATAAATTTCATCATTGCTTCTATTGAACATTCTGTAGTGGAAGGGGCGCTTTCACTATCTTTGAGAGGTTCTTCTCTGGGGACCGGTCTCACTGCTAGACATGGTTTTTTCGCGCTGTTTTTACAAACTAATTGTATCTTTGTCTGAGTCTTATCTTCTTCTTCTGAGCTTTTCCTACAAACATTTAGGGGGGCTCGGGCTCCCCCGGAACAAAGTGCTTCGGCTTCGTTTTCTCCTTTCCTTTCTTCTCTCTCCTTCATCTCGTTTCTCTCCTTTACCCTCACCACTTCTCCTTCATCCTCCATTTCATCTTCCTTCTCCCTTTTTTCTACTTCGCCTCTTCTTTTCATCTCTTCCGTTTCCGTTTGGACAAGCGTGTCTGCCTCCCCTCCTCCGGGTTTTGACGAGACAGCTTTCCTTTCGTGCGAGGAAGATTTATCCACGACTGATGTGGTACTTCCTAACAGGTCTGGCTTTCCCTCCTGCATCGCTCCTTGAGCTGAGATGTCAGACTGGCCAACCTGCAATTCGTTTTCCGTTATCCTAATGGCTCGTTAGTGGAAAGTGAAAAGTAAAGCGGTGTAAGTAGCGTTAGTGGAGTTGTGACAGTTGAAGAAATGGGGAAAATGGTGTTTTATTGGATTAGGATTTAATGAGTTAATTATTTTATGCCTATAACGGCAAAATGAGAATTACTCGATTGTTTTTTTGCAAAGAAAAATTCTAAGTTTAATCTTATGAAAATGATTTCAATTAATGACAATTCAGTTTTAATTACAATGACGAAATATTCCGTTCATAAAATGAAAATGCTTCCAGTTTCTAATTATAGTACAAGTGCAGTTTCACATTCGAGTACGATTGTGATTGGGCTTATCATTAAATTTAACTCAAAATTTATATCTATAATGAATAGTGCTAACAATAAGTGCTAAGGCAATTTTCCTTTTTAAACATTTTCCTTATTCACGAGAATTGGAAGAATACCGGGGAAAGGGAAGAAAAGATAGTATAGAAAGAATTTCTTATACCATCTCCTCCAAGGTCGTTCAAATATGTAACAAAATAGCTGTGGCGTCTAACGCTCTCAATGCACTTGCACATATGGATTTGTGGAAAAAATATGGGATTTTACTACGTAATTGCACACACACACTGTATTACGTCTGGACGTAATTTAGGTATAGATGTGAGTATATATTATATATTATATAATATATATATATTATATATATATATAGTATATATACTATATATATATTATATATATTATATATAATATATATATTAAGATAATATAAATCGCAAAATTATAATCAAAATATCAATGATCAAAATGTCGAATTGATTAAGTTTTGAGTTGATTACAATTATCAATTAAAAAATCATATTGACATCACTTAGAAGGTGACGAAGTCTTTCCTCTTTTTTTTCCTTCAATTAATTAATTTTCTTCTACAATCAATGAATGAACTCTACAACAATAGCTCTACTCTAATCAATTCACATTTGCAATAGAGAGAAATAGAAAGAATGCAAGAAAAAGAATTATTCTTTCTACTCTATTTCTCGTTTCAAAAGCGTTTCCGTGCGAGAACTATTTGTCCTTGACTCTAGGTGGGCGAACAAACCGATTGTGTCAGTAAGGCACGTTCCCAACTCTCACTCTCTTGCGTGTCGCTGGGTGTGTAATTGTATACCAGACATGTTGCATGCACATGCAGACATGTTACAAACATACACATGCAATAGCTATATATTATATATATTATAATATCTATATATATTAACATAAAAATATTAATGTTAAATATTTTTAAATCTACAGTATATACCTTTATAATATATATTTATATTTTAAAATATAAGATGAAATTACTATTAAAAATATTATCATAATTAAAAAAAATGTTAAGTATAAATAGATTTTATATTTGTTAATTAATTTTAAAACAAAACTCTAATGTACATTCACCACTTGGTATATATATATTCTATATTATATATTATTATATATATATAATATATATATATTAGTATATATAATTTATATTTATATTATATATATATAAAATGTGAATGCTACCTTTAAATGTCGGTTGGTATTTGGGGGAAGGCTTTCCCTCCGCTTTACCTGTAGTTGGTGGCACTGCGTATTGCTCTCGAGACTTGGTGGCTGCAATGAGCGGGAGGTTTGTTTGTACGTTGGTGTATGTTGCCAGCTGGGGAATTCGTGTGTGTGTTCCTCCGTTCTTCACTCATCTTTTTGTCTGTACAACAACCTATTCCTGTACGTCTATGTACGTTGTGTGTACGCAGCATATATATATATATATATATATATATATATATATATATATATATATATATATATATATATATATATATATATATATATATATATATAATATTTATATATATATTACATATATATACTATATATATATTATATAATATATATATATATATATATATATATATATATATATATATATATTACCTATATTTTCGACACACACGAATACGAAAATGAAAGGATTTTTAGAGAAATAAAATTATTAGATGAATCTTACGCTTCTATAATTTTTTCCCTCCCTCTATTTCGTACATACACAAACAGACAAATAACCCACTTACTCAAAAGAATACTTAATATTAAAATTAATTAAATTTTAATTCTTTTTGTTTTAATTACTTAATTAATTTTTTGTTTTAATTACTTAATTAAATTTTTGTTTTTACTTAATTAACATAAGTTTTACTGATACAATTTTTCTTAAAATTTTATATTTTTACGTCCCTTTAAATTTTTGGACTTATCTGTTTTGATTCTTGCGGCTGCAAAGAATCTGTTTCTGGGGAGGTTTTTTTTCTCTCTTTTTTGACTGTCGAAGAAATTGATTTGGCGCTGGTATGATTGAGGGACACGATTTCTTCTTTGGGTTTTCTTCTTAGGGAGTTAGTCAATTAAGTCGCCTAATCTATGATATAATATTAATACTGTTTATAGCCTTATGATTTGCTACTAATTATCCTTTTTTTTAAAAAATACGTCTATAACCTTTATTAGAACTGTTTTTATATCAATATCTATTTTTCTGTTCCTGCTGCGTATTTTACCATAGAGATTCTTTGCATTCTATTTATCTCAATCTAATTTCGGCTTCTCCTATATTCTTCTTGCTTCGGATTCTATCCTCGGCTAGGTTGACAATTTTGTCGTTTGTGGTTTCTGTGTGCTATTTTCTCATATGTGTTATAGCGATTTCGACAGGAGATTCCTTTTCATACTCTGGTAAAGTGATACTAATTCTATTTTCCGATTTCCTTCTTATTCTTTTTCGGTATCTGTACCGCTAAAGAATATTTTTCATTGCGTATACTCTGAAGACTCTGCTTTCGGGCTTATACCAACATCGTGGTGAAGGTTAAACTTCTTTACACTTTTGTTGAACTCCCCACGCGGCCTGGCCAGTATAAGCATTTGTGTACCAGATACTATTATCAATTTTTAGCAGAAGACTTTACCGATTACATTCAAGGGAGGAATTCTCGCTCCTAATATCTATATCTGTGAAAAGGCTTTCACTATTTCTGCATTATTGTTGAGGAGAGTTTTTCCTCCTGCACTTAATTTTGTATACCAGTCTTAATAAATGAATAAAAGGATAATAAGGATTGAATAGAAGCATCTCTAAAGCTATTAAAAGGTCACAGTAATTTTATGCTAGAAAAGACAACAATCTCAAAACTAACATCCCAACTCCCTACCCAATTAAATACACTTATCGTTTATCCCAATTCTGATCTAACAATCTTATGTCAAAAACAGATTCTGCTTACATTTCGATGGAAAGAGAATTAATAAAATAAAATCATCTGCCTAATTATTCCTAGAATATATTAAGATATATTGGTATGATTTTTATTATTTTTATTATTTTATTATTATTATATTATTTTATTATTATTATTATTTATTATTATTATTTTATCCAATTATATTGGTTACAATTTAAACTCATTATAATGACTTTTTTGAGTGAATGAGGATTAACATATTTTCGAGATTCATTACCTCCAGTATTTTCTTAGAATTTTCATCTTATGATAAGATAGAATGGGAATCCATTCTGGATTAAGCTTGGGTAACATCCAATTCACTGTCCACACATCCCTGATGAACAAAGTTTTCCTTGATTACCATTTTTATACTTCTGCAAAAGTTGAGGTATGAAATTTTATCAGAAAATTATATTGTTTTAGATAAACATATATATATTATATATATATATTATATTACTATTATATATATATATATATATTGATAATAATATATATATATATATATATATATATATTATATATATATATATATATATATATATATTATGATATATATATATATATATACAACATACCTGTATATAAATATTATAATATTATAGTTAACATATATAATAACAGTATTAATATATATATATATACTATATGTTTGGTTAAAGATATACGCTTTCTGCGTTTATAAGTCTCTATCTTTATAACACTTTTATTGTTTATTTTAAAGATTTCTAAACCCCCTTCTTCCCTACGAGTTAGTTTCACATTTGTAACACAGTTATTCACTGACTTCACAAGGTGAAAGGAGAAAGCGGAATGAGGCGTTCTCAAGCTCCCTCTTATGCTAAACCTGTTGTTATTGATAGCAATCGCGTATTATACTACGGGGCGAGTGTTCTTATCAGTTCAGGACTCTCGCCTTGCGGTGTTCTGGAAGGAAGTGTAGAAATGAGGAAAGACAGAATCGACAATGTATATCGTTACTATGCCCGCTAATGTTGAGGACAATCGCTTATCGTGATGACCCGGGTCAGCGCATCCTTTTGCAGGAATTCTGGTATGCGCCAAGGTGGCACCAGACTTTGAAACTCTTTTGCAATAGTTTTTTTTCCATCTTATACTTGCAACGCATAGTATTGAATTCCGATAATATATATATATATATTATATATATTATATATTAATTTATAATATATATATAATATATATAATATATATATATTATATATAATATTTAGTATAAATATATGAAAATATAAAATGAAACCTTCAAATCCCATATAATTAATATAATATAATATATATATATATATATATATATATATATATTATACTATATATTGGCGTATGAAGGCGGGGGGACTGCCACCCTAATGTTGGCGAATAAAATTAATGAACCTTATATGTTTGCCAGACGTTTTTAAAAGTTTAGTAGTAGAAAAACTGCAAAAAAAATCAACGATAGATTATGAAATAGTAATTACTAATTACTAACGTATTATATTTTTTCTAAATTTTTAATGCTTTCCGTTTCATATTGTTTTAAAATCAACTAGCTAGGATGCAGATATTATATAAAAATATCGAATTATCGATATTCGAAAAAAATATCAAATTGCCCATCGATAATTATTCGGTAAAAACTACGATATATCGGTCTAAAAAAAATATCGTTTATATATATATATATATATATATATATATCTAATATATATATATTAGATTATATATTATATATATAAGATCTATATTCTATATATATATATAATTATAATATTAATATATATATATATTAATATAAAGTCAGTAGCGTAATTCAAATGTGGGAAATACGCTTTGAGTAAATGTAGACAATCTTTTAATATTTATATATATATAATTATATATATAATATATATATATATTATATATATATATATAATATATATATATATATATTATATATATTAATATATATATATAATTATATATATTTTATAATTTATATATCTAATTAATATATTATATGAGAGAGAGCCCAAAATTTATCCTCTAGGGCTCCTAAAAATACTAGCTGATTAAGATGTATGATGTTAGACTATTTCCGTTCGTCTGAACAACAAGTTAATTGTACAAAGATCACGTACGTTCCCAAGGACAAGTTGCTGAAGTATAAATATTTCATCGCACTATAACATAACGGGAAGCATTTTTTACAGTCGATCCAAAAGTTAATGGATAAATTTTCTTGCAGGAAAGGCTGATTTAAATATTATTTTAATTTCATTTGGCATACTGTTACATTAAGTATGGAGCATTTGGGGTATTTTTAGCAACTTCTTCATGAACATCCCAAAGGTCAACATTTGGTGTCACCTCTTTCAAATCAGTTTCTTCTATTTGCGAAGGAGACTGATTTCCCAAAATTC
>JABUQX010040709.1:10000-56073 GCA_015478945.1 Trachelipus rathkii
TCCTTCGCTTCTTCTAATTATCAATTATTATTATTATTTTATGGTATGTATTATTATTGTTCATTTTATTATTTACTTCATTATTAATCTATCTATTCATTATCTCACTTTCTCTACCGCATCCTCAAAGTCACCACCCTCTGGCTATATGACATCTCGCTGGGTTTTCTTCCACTGTCAGTCATTCGGTCAAACCGGTTTATTGGGAGGAGACACAATTCTCTCAGAGTACCTTCACTTATCCTTCTCCTCAGCTCTCATTGACTTCAACAGATGTATACTAGCATGACAAAGAATAATACAAGGTTATATGTTAGTTGTTAGGTGCTTTTCTGCTTTTTCCTACATACTTCGAAACTTTTGATTGAGTTTTTTTTCCTCTTGTCCCTAAATCTACCCCAGATTGGCCTGACCCTAGGTCATCCATTCTTACTACTCATTTTGCCGTGGTTCTTTATTCCATCACTCTACCACTGGATTGTCTGTCTCGTATAACTTGTGGTTACCCACAACATACTGTATCGTTCTACAGCCTCTTTCACAACTTATTTGGTTCAGAACACCCTCTTAACTTCGCAATATTAATAACCTCTACTATTATCATCAAACATCGAAGCGGATCTCTCTTACGGCCTTATTCAATTATTACGATAAGGGCATCCAGTAATACTGTGCACAATAAGCAACAGTGAGGCTGGTCGCGTAAATAAATGCTACTGTATTCTCTATATATTTAAATAAACGGATGGAACAGTATCTTTTCTCGTTCCTCTATTAGATGCTACGGACTCAATATATATGAGATTATACAGTTTCTGGTGTTCCTCTCACCTGGGCCTTCATCCTATCCGCCTACTTGGCACCATTCTAATTAGCTGAGTTTATTGATTTTCCACACGAGTGCGCTCTATACTAATTAATTTCTTCTACATTTTGCCACCTAACATATTTATCTTTAATATTACTATATCATTGTTCACTCTTCCTCCTAGAGGCATCTCCCCACTTCACAGTCCTCACACACAGCTCCTTATGAATTGATAGTTATGCCCTAGAGACATGTCTATTAGTCTCACTTCTAGCATAACTCTTCTATTTCCGTCCTTTTTTGGACTGAGCTTTTCACACACTCATATCGTACCTCTGCGAGAAAACGTGGTTTATTACTTAAAGTACGTCCTGTAAGTTTTTTTACGCTTTGTGCACATACTCTTCAGGTGAATCAGAGATACTGTGGTGTATTGTTTATAAACTTACCTGTGAGATTCCCTTGCGATCTCTTTCGCGATTCTTTTACTAATCTCACTTACGCTATCTTCTCTGGGCGCACACTCGGGTCATCAGGTCTCCCTTATCCCATTCTGTGTTCGGACCTATTCACTGGCGGGCGCCACGGAGGCCGCTCGTGATACTCCGTTTCTGTCTTGAACTTCAATTTTATTTCCTTTTTTTTTTTTTGACGACGCAACGTGGTGGCGGTGAACTCACAGACACCGTCCCTCCTTAACCTTTTCCTTTTAGCCGTTAGCGCTCCAACGAGTCGGGGCCTCGGCACCTTTTAGTGTTGCCTTCGTAGAATTAACTTTTGTCAATCACGAGACCTTCATTACATGGTTAAAATTACAAATAATAAATTTTATAAATTGACTCTAGGTTACTTTGTGACTCATCAACCAAACTTGTTTGTGCTTGCGCTTAGCTTTTTACAATCTTATCTTTACGGTTAAAAGAGTGCACGTATTTATTCCACCTCTATCGCAGGAGGCGTTTATTCTGTGTTCAGAGCCTTTGAGTCTGCAAGGGCAATTGATATTTAGGTTGGTGTTGCTTACTTATCACTACTCTCGGTACCCACGACTGCCAGAGTCCAGACCTTGTCGGTATGCCGTCTTTTCTCCATTAACAATTATGGTTTATAATCATACCTTTAACCACAACACTTCTCTTGCGGTGTCAGCTATGTAGGGTTTCCTTTCCTTTCTAAATCTATCTGTCTTTTTCTGGCCACTGAGTGCTGTGGGCAGCTTCGTATCGACGAGACACAAGTCTCCACGCTTCTACTTTCTACATCTCCTGCAAACTCTCCTCACTTTCGCGTCTTCACGGATATTGATGGTGCGTAAACAATTCAATACCTAAAGCATTCAGTTTTATTTTTATTATTCTTAGGTCTTCGGGTTGAATTTTGATTTCATACTTGCACCCTCGTTGCATTTGACAATCTAGCTGCGAAATTAGTTCTTCTATTTTCGTTTAATATACTGAAACTAATTTAGTGATTCACTGTAACACCAAGTCTTTCCAAACTGCCATGGAGAAGGTTATGCAGAACCACATCGAACGTTTTCGTAAAATCTTATTTGCAATAGTTTTTATGTCTATCTTATGTTTTGTCCTTTGTATTTATTTTTGAATTTTTTCAATAGCTTAAAAAAAAGTTTAGTTCTACTCTAGCTGTGGACTTGCTGATTTTGTACAAAATGGTGAGAAAAATTAGGCATTTAAATATTATGCATCTACTTATTCGTAAATACTTTATAATTTGACATAAAAGGTATTATATGAGGCTATACATATTTACTTCCGGTTTATTATCTCTATTTATCTTTAGTACTCTTTATTCTTTCTTTTTTCGGTGACAATACAGTCATTCACAGTTTAATATTATTCCCCCCACACACTCATTATAACTTTTTTCCCACGTGCTGTATATTATTTTTTGTTTTTTTTTTTACACCGCCAACACAGATAAAACTACTATATTATATATAATATATATATTATACTTATATATTATACTACAATAGATAAATTTAATGAACCATAACGCTAAAAATAATGAGGTAGCAATACCTATGGGAACAAGCTCTGCAAAGATATTGTATAAAAAAATTTGACTTAATTATTAGTATTTAAATATATTTAGTAAATAACATTATATAAATATTTATTTATTACAAATTTTATGCTACATCTTTATAAAAATCATATCTACAAAATAAAAAATAGAATATAGATAATAATATTCAATTCACTATAGAACATAGTAAGAATTAAAATTACATTATTTATATGTATATAAATTTTATAATCACAGCCTATATAATTTCGTTTATCATTTTTCAGTTAACTCGGAATAAAGTGAGGTTTCAGTATAGTAAACATATATAATATATAATATTCTTAGCTTATTCAACAGTGATGATTATGAGAACTAATTATTTTATATATTGATTATAAATATTTATGATTTATAAGATAATTAAAATAAATAAGAATGAAAAATTAAAACAGTATAATTTTCGATCATATATATAACTATGATAATAAAAATTTTTCATAGCATCATAAGAAAGTCTGATAATTATTTTGAGTCTGTAGTTAGAAAATTAATGTTTACACTGTAACTAAGAGAAGTATTTTTTTCTCTTGAGATTTATGTATTTTATGCGTTATTCACCCAGACACCTTTTAGAGTTTCGTATGTGATTATGAAATATTTTACACTTTCACTTCATAGAATAAGTAATTTATAATTTTTATTTTATAAAATTTGTGTGTTATTTAACGACACACGGCTGTTCCACAACCTATAAGTAGATATATGATTTGTATTTTACAATATTATTCTATATCAATTCACACCCTAGAAAGTAGTGTTAACTAGAGTGTGTGATTTCGACATATTTTACTTAGTTTATACTCTACATTTTGTGTGACACCTACACTCGTGAGAATAATTTATAAGAGACAACTTTTTTTCAACCACTGTCACTGTCATTTGATTTCGTTTAGGTCTTTAAATTTTCATTCTTCTTTCTTAATCGTATTTATAGTTTAGTTTTATATATTTATATATATTTTACTAATACTACTACTATATACTTATCTCTATTCACTTTTCGCTATACCACTCACCGTATTAGCGTGTAAGCTTTCCCACCACATTTATAAGCCTGTTTTATCATCCGGTATATATCTATATATTAATTATAAAATTAAACTTAGTCATACACAATTTGGAAATATTATTTCCTGTGTCACACGGAGACTACTTTTTATAGCTATTAATTATATGTCCTGTTGTTATAAAATATCCACTCTCTATTCCCACTAGAGCTTTACTCACCAGTTTTCTCACGTTCTGCTCTTGTCTTATCTTCTCCTCTCTCCGCTGCATTTCCTTCCTGTTCTGTTTCTTTGGTTGTTTAAATAAAGGTGGTGTGGCACTTTCTGAGCTTTTCATCCGGTTCTAACAATTTTCTTTTTGTCTGAAACCCATTATAAATTAAAACATTTAATTTCTTATAGTTTTGAAAAATTTTAATTTCTTTATGTTGTCTCGACTACATGGTAAAGAACTTTTGTACTAGAGTCCTTGTACTTGTAGCAATAGGTTTTCCTAACTTGTACCAAAATCCATATTGTACTTGTATTACAAATCAACCTTTAATCTAATAAAGTTTAACCATAAAATCTTTAATATCTTTCTCTTGTGTCCTTAAGACACTTCATTATCTTTATACAAGCCGCCCGATGACTCTCCCCCCTGGCGTCGCATCTGTCCATTGTCACATCCGCTCGCCGGCTTGTTACTTCCGCTCCAGTATCTGTATTTTTGCTTGCTCACCTGAGATCATCATGTGTCTAACCTGCACTGATACAGCTCCATAGGATTCATCCATTGTCTATACTTTCATCTTGCTTCAATCAGTGATTTTAAATTGTACTCATTTTGAGGACAGTCCACCACATTGCTTCTTTCTCACAATGCCTGTACTCCTCTACTATCTGGTGCAGGCGCTAACTCTTTCGAGCGTCCTCTCTAACACTCATCACTGCAGGAACAGTAATGTTTAGATTGCTCTAGGCTAAGTTCTCAGTATAGAGGGACTCTCGCCCACAAGTAAAGCCGACTCTTTGTCACTTTTTTACTTTTCAACCCTGCTACTACCTCACCTAAATCAGTCTGGTGGACAATATTACTTTTATCAAAACAATATTAGTATAAAACGATTTACTTTCTGAGATTCTCTTCGCGACTATATAACTCCATTCCTATTACTTAATGCGTATGCTAACGACCGTTTACTTGTAGGTATACCTTTATTCCTTCTTCTCTTCTTTATACAGAACCGTTTCCATGAGTCTTAACTGTTATAATCATCTTCTTTTTTCCCTCTTATGGTATTTCTTCTCTCCGATTCTATGTAAACTTATCCAATTTCGCACCGGAGGGCTTCTGCCTTTATTTGCAGGACATCTGGGCGTCTGCGAGTTATTTGACTGCCCTGTTGGATATAGAGATACAGAGTTATAAAACTCACCTACCAAAACATACCATCCCTTCACGACGAACGTGAAACTATAAGGCTTTTTTAATAGATGGATTATTTATATGCTCTTTTGAGTGATATTCTATTATACAAACTACTACGTTACTGAATTCTAGAAGTGAAGAGATACCGCATTATATATTATTTCACTCTTACCCCCCTTCGACCCTTTCCCTCCAAAATATTCTTACACATTAAACTTATTGTTCGCCCCGGCGTGAGACAATCCTAAATAATTTATCAAATGGTGTATTGCCGGCACATGATTAAGTCAATTCCCTTATTCTCCACTATTCACAGAACACACCCATATACATCATATTCTCGAAAGCCTTTAGCTGCGCACAGAAGGGGGCGCGTTTAACTGTCGCTTTATACCTTGTAACACCTCTCGTAACAAATTATTTCCACTTATTTGACCATTCATTTGGACCATATCTCCATTTACGTGAGCCTTTATCTATGTTCCTTGCACCTTTCGATATTATTATACTCGTGGGTCCAAAACATCACATACAACCAGCTATCATGATAACCCGTTTTTTTTTGGCCTCGTCGTCTTTTGCAAGTGATTGAAGAGCAATTTTCACAAACTCGACTTCTACTTTGAGAACGTTCCTATATTTTAGTACATATTATACCTATTACTTTAGTTTAAACACGTTTTATATTTTATCAAATTCATCAGCTTCACTAACGCCCTCCAAACGTGTGTTACTATTTGAGTGCTTCCTAAGCCTGGCATCTTTCTCACATATTTACATTTCCTTGCAGTTCCTTCAATTGCGGTGCTATAGCTATTTCGCCACATTCAATGCTATGAGACGCGCAACACATGCATCCCCGCCTCGTAGATAACTCCACGTGAGACAACTGCTTCGAGGACGACTTGAAGTGATGCTTCGAGCTTCCCTTTTTGGTGCCTGGCCTATCCCTAAGCTACCCATCATGGGAATCTGGTGTCAAATTAACCCTTCCTACCGGATTAAGATATAAAATATCTTTGTTTGAAAATTTTATCAGAGATAGATAATGCAAAATTCACTAACCCCGTGTTGTCAAATTTTATCATATGAATCCCAATTTAATTATAATTACTATTTTTGTCACAAGTCACACTTCTCACACGTTTAGTCCAATAAATCATTCACTCATCACATCGCCAAAAATATTAATCATTTTTAGAGCAAATCTTTAGACAATTTTCTCTCTATGTTTATGAACAGGCACTATACATTATTTGTTTAGATCGTTCTTTATGTTCAGAGATTCGATCTCCCACCCTTCACCTTCTTCACCAATTCCCACTCTACACTACCTTACAGCATGAGATTTTGGTTATACACATCTCATTTTTTATTGCGCGCTCTTCCTTCATACACCTTTTAATAACACATCTCACTATGTATCTTCAGTATCAGTAGCCAAGGTACCCCCGTTTCAACTCTTCTGCTTTGTAACATGGCTGTGCCTCCTCTAGCACGCGACCGATCGATGAAGGAAGTGCCGTTATGTCTACTCTCTGTTCTCAGAGCTAAGGAGAATGCTACGAGTCGCATCTGTAAGTCTAGACAAATACTTTTCGATTAGTGAAGTGCGTAATTTTTTCACACACCTAACTATAACAAAACAATTTTATTCCCATTAACTTCCCCCCAATCCATCTATTAGAGAGGTTATTGGTTTTTCTTGTGTTGTGTTGCATCTTAACTTCTACCACGCACACACAAGCATGAGTGGCAGACAAACTCTTTCTCATTCATAAATTTGTGGTGAGTAAGTGCTCCATCAGAGCTTTGGTTAATAAAAAATTTTCGACAATTATTCACAATTCATATGCTGCCACTATATTTGATACTTCTGCGAGGTTCGACGTTTTCGTTGTTAAAAGAACACACCTCTAAGCACCTCACTACTACCTAGAAGAAATGAGTGAGCACATAATATTTTTCTATTACCTATTCTACAATTTGGTCACATCACTTAATTCTACATCTAGTTCCTTCGCTAACCACCCCACTTCATCAAAACTGGAGATCCAACATTTCTTTCCTAACATCTCCAAGTAATATTTCGTTAGACTCACCATCTTTCCCTACTCTATAGAACTTTAATATACTCGAACTTATTATCGTCATACTAATCTACTCAAACATAAATTTGTATTCAAACTTCCTATGTGCAAAGGTTATTTCATGAGTGTTTTCCTATCATAGTATTATAAATACTTTTAATGCCATCTTTCTCTTAAATAGTAGAAGTCCTCCTTCTCCTTACTACTGTGTCTTTTTAAGTATTACTTAACAAACCGATCTCATATTCTTATTTCTTTCCCCCAGAGACGCTAGATAATTATGATTATTGCTCCTCACGCCACGAATAAAACACAACCATCTTCCGGATCTTTCTCACCAAAGAGAAGTACATTATCCACAAAAACGAGGTAAGGTGTCTCTATTTGAATCAACTTTGAACCCTCTACTCTCTTATCCCACCCTCCACCATACTTATACCTCTCAAACTCAGGTTGAGAGAAGTATTAATGAGTAACTCTGATTTCTCCTCATCTAACCACCTTAGAACATAACTCTCTTGAATGAAGAAGTTATGCCCTTCTGGCAACTACAGGAGAAACCTCTATAAACTCTGGGTATGAATCCCCTTCCCTCCTACCTCTAATAATTAACAAGACTTTCTATTCTTTTTAAGTTTGTTTGAAACTAAAAGGTACTCAAATTTCTTATGACTTATACAAAAAACGTTACCCTTAGTTCCAGGTTGCAAACCTCTTGTGAAACGTTCACCTTATCAACATAAATTTGATATCTACACCAAAGGGGGCATATGGTTCTGTTAAGCCACCATTCATTATCAAATCCTATCCATACCCAAAATAAATACTATTGTGTTCATTCAATCCAAACAAAGAATTCAATATTTTTAACACTTATAATTTATAAAACTTTGAGGCAGTTCATTATATTTTTTTTTTTAGTTATCTTTTATCATGTTTTTTTTGTTTGCTCTGGGGTCTGCACCCTCCTTTAAGCATTTTATCAGTTAGTTTATATTAGTTAGTTTTAATGATAATCATTTATCCTTATTTCTTGATTAAATTTATTGCTTGATTTCGACCCCTTTTGGGCACTCCACAACTTATTAAAATTTATTTAGAGTAAAAACACTTCCCTTCATATGTTTTCTAGTGGTGCGTTTTTTAGACCATATTATATTTCTTTTATAGATTAGTGTAATCGGAATATACATCTTAGCTCTCCTTTATATTTGCTCTTTTCCATTGTTCGTCTCTTTCTCCTCCTTCCCTCTTGTTATTCCGCGCCTCGCTCCCTTCCGAGGATTTGTTCTTTTGGAGACGACGTGACACTACAAGAGTATAATACGCGTTCTTCTCGCCACATATTCCATGGTTTCTCTCTCATAAATATAAAGTTTCTACATCCTTCTCTTATTGTCTCAATGACCACGATCTCAGTTGGCCAGTGTAGTTACGGTAAGTTTTCGATTTACCTTCCTTACCCCTCCCTCCCTCAGACCTCCGTGCGGAGGATCTAGTCGTGATCACACCACATTACTCTTTCATTCAAATTACTTTCTTTTCAATCCACAACTCTCTTATTGTCTCACTGAGACTTGGGGGTGGAACCCCCCCTCTTACAAAAATTCCCTGACAACTCGATCATTTCGGTAAAAAAGACATACATCTTTTTTATTTTAATTACAGCAAGCCCCACCTCTTAGCTCTTCTCCTCTCATTATTGAGACTTTTGGTAGATGAACCGTCACTACTTCAGATTTGAAATTCCTCTTTTCCCATATTATTCCCGATGGGCAAACATTTTACCTAGTAAATGCCTTTATTTTCATAGAATTTACCTCCTCTTCCGTTATCTTCATCCTTCCTCACATAATGGTCTGGTGTATCAGCATTCATTATCTGTTTATCTTTCAAATTAAAATTTAATACCCCTTTAGACTCTCTCTACACTGTGTTATCCCCCCTCGGCAATTGCACTAGGGCCATGCATCCGTCATTTCCCTTACAACTCGCACTGTCAAGTCTGTACCTCGTTCGGTTTTTTCGTCCGCTGCTCTAATGAGAGCAGACCTCACTACTCGTGTAATTTCGTTTGGGTTGAATCATCTATGTTCTCCTCTTCCTCTTTCTTTAAATCAAAGTTTTAAAACCTTCTTTCCTTCTTTTTTTCTGTTCTTCCCGACCTCCCACTCTTTTTTTGGTTTTTCTAAACTTATTGGGTGAGTGCTATTCGTTTCACTCCACTGAACATATGGAGTCTCACCTTCACTCATCTTCTCTGTGGAAGCTTCTTCTTCCCATCACATTCCGCGCCTGAATCCTATTTTGTTTCAAGGTGTCCACCACACTTGCTTTATACATCGTCGCGTCTTCTATCAGAAGCTTCTAACGTTCACGTTCTCTTGTTTAATACTCTAAGGTACTTTTCGTAGCGGGTCCCTTCGATCCACTCTTTATTTGTGCGCTAGTGAGGATTTGACCCACTAGGGTACTTCCTTCTTAAATTAAGAGATCGTAATATCAATATTTAATTTTCTCTTATCATCTAGTGAGCTTCATTAAATCCTCTAAATCTTATTGGAGTCTTCAATGTACCATTACTATCTCTCTTAATCCTACAACCCCACGTGTAACTGTTTCGTATTCCCGCTTGCCCTCACCAGTTCTTCTAGTGATCCCCTCAGACGCACTCTTCACCAAGTAGATTAAAGCGCCTCTTTTCGTATCGGATTAGGGCTTCTTTCTTCTACGTTCACGGCTCTGAATCGGTCCGCGTTCTTGCCCTGCATTCATTACACCTGACCTGCATTACCCACTCAGAGAGTTGTAACTGTAGAATCTTCCATATGTATAGCCTTGCGCTACTAATTTTCAGTATCCATCCCCAAGAAGTTTGCTATTTGAGCGCTCTCATGGAGAGATCCAACACCGTGATCGACTTATAAGTAACCTCATTCCCGAGAAATTACACGTGAGTCTCTGGGAGATTCGGATTTTAAGCCTTGGTGGTGCGTGTCTGGCGGGCAATACCGGCCGGTCTTTCTATCGCTAACTTCCACTTTGATCGCTCTTAATACTTCTCCCTTTGGGTTTGGTCACACTCGATTATTAACCAACCCCATTCTACCTTCCCTAACAGACGGAGAACGACGAGAAGACTCGCACTCCTCTTCCCCGCTTTTTAACATCAGCTGTTCTCCTCGATTATTTGTCGGACTTCCATCATGCATTAAGATTTGGTAGTTTGATGCAGAAGTTTATTCGCAAATCACTTAGATAGTACTCAACAATCATTAAACTCGACCTAGATCGACCGCCCTTTGACCTATAAGTTTCCTGGTTTGCATTATTGCTGCATGACGACACTTATGCCACCTGAAAGCTCCCGTACTTTACCCTTTCTGCCACTAGCTTCTACTGCGCAACCGCCCGCCCTTGTTCCAACGATCTCCCACCACACAAAACACCTCTCTATCCTTCATCCTCTCTCCGCATGATCGAGCACTTTCTGTTCCAGCGCCTCTCGCGGTTCGAATATATATTTAGCCAACCAGCCTGATCTCTATTCGTTATTTTGTCGCTGACTAGTGTTTCCGTGTATTACACAACTACATCTCACCTACGAAAACAGCTTATTAATTTTTTGTATCCCTCTTGTTGTGGTTCTCACTCTTTCTTCTGGAGTGTTGCGATATTATCAACTAGTGCTTCTGTGTGAGTCACAATTTTTTTATAATTTCTAACTCTTTTCCTCCTCTTGTTTCACACTTAATTATTTTAATTCTATAAAGGTAAATATGACGATTGTATTTTATCAACGGCGGAGATGGTTTGGGTCCCGACCAATTGTAGTTTGTGAAGACACGCTCGTAAATCTGCACTTTGGCCATCCGTGATTTTTCTTATTTATTATTTATCAGATCTTTATAAACCTTGAGAGGAGGGTAAACTATACTTAATAATCTTGCAATATAGATTCACTCTTTTTAAGGTCACTACCCACCACATTAACTTCCTCGGCCCACGAAACGTTTGGCAATCCGTAAGTGAAGCAATAAGTGGCCTTTCTCCTTTGTATTATGCCAGTGATAGGGATCGCTCGTTCTTCTTTTAAAATCCATAATTGAGTCCCACATCATATAATCACACTATAAAACCTCCCCAGAGTACACCATTGAATTGTTCTGCGACTTCCATAATTGTAGTCCTCACAAGATACTCTCTATCACATATATTTCCTTTTGCGACCTCACCCCACGCCTACTCTCTTCTCCGAAAATTTTAACACCAACTATCTCAACACATTTCCATTTTCGAAACTTCTTAACCTACACTACTCGTTGAAATCAGATCCTCAAGTTCTGGGAACCCACTGGTCCCAACTTTATCTGATTTAAACCTCGTAGAATAATCTGGGGAGTTCACGGGCTCGGAGCACCACACACACACCACGCAATCGTTGTCAATTCACATTCCTCTCTTGAGTTTAAAAATGTGTCACTGGTATATCCTCCCTCTCTACTTTCAATTGTTCAGCAAACTTAATACTGATGTCATGTTGTAGGTTCACTCCAATCCTTTTCTCAGCCTCCACACAACAATCAGAGTGGGGGATGCACTTTACATTACTACTTTTTCTGATGATCAAGCTCCAAGTATTACCTTCCTCTATATATAGACACTATTGATTAGCTAAAGTTTCACTTATAATCCACATCCTTTATCTACATAATATATATTATGCATATATAGATGAGTCAGGCTATGTATGGTTATATACTTTTTCCCTTTATATCTACCTACCACAAGGCGGGAGACAATATATTTCTATTTATTCAATTTAGTGGGACTTATACATAACTTTCACTTAACCTTTTGACTCACCTTATAGTTAATGTAAGGTATAACTACTTATATGCTAATATTTGGTATCTATTGTAAAGAACCTAAACTCAATCATATTAATAATATATATATATAAGGTAATGTAATAAATATTCATATAAATATTAATATAAACTTTCTTAATCTACGAGTAAATTAGAGAATTAAGTTTATTTAGTGGGTTAAAATACACAGACTCATAAATCAGGATTCTACATCTCTCAACAATCATCATTCTGAGACAGATCGGTTTATTGAATTCCAACTCCTACCCTTAATAATGCTAAAGAAACATTAAACGAGCAATTGATTCAATTTTTTGTAGTATAAAAGTAATTTGACAGGATTGGTTATTACTCTAAAGTTTCATAACAGGATTCAAGACTTTCAAAACTTATGTGTATCATCTTTAATAAAAACACTCACAATTGCTTCTTCGCCTATAATAAAATAAGGAGAGTTCTTACCAATTCTTCCGAAATTATCATTTCACGATAAATATAGAACCAGTTGATGATCTCACTTTCTCCCTTCTTTCCTTGCCGTGTGACCCAAGTGCATCACATGGAGTGCAGTCTTAGTTCAATATTTCCAAATTGATCCAACATCGTAACCTTTTACTTGTATAAATGTCATTGACTCCTTCAATCGAAAGGTCAAGTATTGACCCGGCCCTGAACCCTTAGCATTCTTCTATCCACTCAGTTCGTATAGCTATTAACACTAGGTCTCTTGCCTCACTCACCCCACTTTGCTGCGGAGACAAGACTTGATTCTTGTAGTCCAAACTTGACCAGCTGCCAGAACCGAATCAACTCCGCGCTACTTCATTTCTACTCGCTAGTTTAAAATTGACACTAATTTACATTGTCGCGGGGCCTATTATCATAGAGATATAGTGTGGCTATTTTCTATCTCTATACTCACTATCTCCATACCTCATTTCAGCATAACAAAAATCATCTAGCTATCTAAATCTCACCTCGTGGATGAGAGGTCTCCCTATGCCCGCGGGCACGACATAGACTGCCTAGTTGGTAGCCCGAACATCTCTTTTGATTGTTAATCGTTCTATTAACACTTCCCACAAATTCACATCACTCCCCACTCACGGTATTTTCAAACCCGGCCTCAACATCTACACTTCATACCACCTTACTATAACTACTGAGCGTGTCATTAACATTTGCGAGTGCGTTTTTACTAGAATCAGTACACAACCTATCTGTTTGTGGATTATATCACACGTAAATAGATGGTACACAATTTGAGGTTGGGTGGAAATTTGTGAATTTCATTAAATCCATACTCACGATGTACAGCTGCCACTCGGCGTCTTCTCTTTCTTTCGTCAGATCATCACCCTGGGATATACAGTCACGAGAGGACCCGAAACTCTCTTCTTATCTTCTAAATTATCTTGATCTTCCCTCCAACAGTAGACTCTGATCCTCTTTTGATATTTATTGAGTTCCCTGATTGATATTCTAGTATCTGTTTTCTATCGTTAGATCATCCTCGTGTTTTTTTAATGCAGTTAAACGTTAGTATTATATTCAATTATGTTTCTCGTGTTATTGATTAGTCTTTTTGCACTGTTCTTCACACAGTTTGAGGGGCTTCCATATTTTCATTCTTTTAGGAGGGCTGAGTCCTTTCCTGCGCCATGGCGTCATTTGCGCACGGCCGCCCACTCTTACCCCGATCGTTAACCTTTAGTTTGGCGTTTCTGTTCTTGCACCATTCTTGTTTTTCTTTTAGAACGTCTAACTTATTCGGAGGACCATCTGATAAATCCTTCCTTTTCCGTTTAAACTGTGGTAATTCCCACGCAATTTGGTTATCGGCTATTTTTATGGGTTATTTTTTCATTACTTTCCTTTCTCTCTGTGACACATACCCGACGATTGCAGGAACGCGCGCAGATCTGCAATGGGCTGTTATTATAGCCAGCCCCCTCTCCCTTCCTCTCTCTTCGTGAAGATCCATTTTTGAGTTTAATTACAAAGCCAATCTTATTGTGTTTTTCCATTTGATGGGTGCTGCGCCCGTGGACTCTTCCTCATACCTTCTTACACCATCTTTCTCGCACTAATTCTTGTGCTCCTTGCGTGATTGCAGTCCTGCACCCTTTCATCTACATTCTCTTAGTTTTGTGTGAGTACTGAGTTGTTTCACATTGGATTACCACGGCCCTTGGGTTGGCCCCCTTTCAACCAATTGTGTTCTCATTTTCAACCAAATATTAATTACAAATCCAGTTATTTGTCCACTTTGAGACACTTGTGAAGACACTCCACTTTTTAAATCCCTTCCCATAAGCGTGTTTATAGTAATCTCTAATTTGGAATTTCCTTTTTAACTTCACTCCTCAATGGTTGGTGTAAGTTCAATATTATTCGATTAAATTTATATATCTTTATTGAATTTGAAGTGTTTTAAAACAAGTTCGGTTTAATAATTAAATGAAGGGCAAACTTACTCGTGTGATCGTTCATTTGTACCTCCCCTTTATTATTTTTTTTAATATTTATGATTCACGAACGAAGAGTCATTAACTTCATTTCTTCTTCAAGGGAACCATTGTCAGGCAACAACCTGGCTAAACGTCGGTCAAAAGCTATATTCGTTGAATTAAGCTTCGACGTCGACCTTATTGTCCATATAGACAATTCAATTTCATTTAATTCTAATAATTTTCTTGGTAGTGACCTTCCCAAACTAATATTTCCTTACTTATACTTATTCAACGTAACGTTATTCTCTCTCACCAGGTCCCCAGGATCTCAAAAGTAGTTAAGCTCTTCTTGACGGCATTAGGGTTTCTTACTCAGGGTTGTTGTGTGCCGGACTACTGACGTGTAATGTATTCAATTTGATAGTGGTATCACATGCCGCCACGATTGTGTAGGCAATTAGTTAAAGTAGTTTCTATAAATAGACTATTCTCTATAAGTGTCTTGAATTAATTCGACTATGGAACCCACGTATTTATTAAGGATCATTCTCAGCCTTTATTACACTATATTCTACTGAGAAATAATCCTAATAGGAATCCGGTGCAGAATACATTATTCCTTTGTGTGCAGGACCGTATCCTTTTTTCTTCTGTGTACACTTTTCCTCGTCTTATCGTCTTAGATGATCCAGTTTTTATGTGATAGGTGGAAGCCGAGTCTTTCTTCGAGGTGTCTGTATTTAAACTCTATTCTTTTATTCTCCTCTTATTTTCTCTTTCCTTTACGAGATGAAGCTAAAAAGATATAATATCTTCATTTTTTCCATTTCCCCTTTCCCTTCCAACCGTGCATGTTACTTACCTTCTTGATTTCGTTTGTGTATCTTTTTATTTTGCTCTTCTTATTCCAGCATGTACAAACAAATAAACCCTCGATCAGCTTTCAAAGTTCGAAAGTAGAATCAAGCAATAACACCCCGTTCTATAAGGGGACCATTGGGGCAAACGTAACATCAAAACGACTTTCTGGGAAAGGATCTGATAAAGAAGCAGACATCAGCTTAGACCTTAAAAATTTAAGAGACCTCCTCAGGTTCAAGATTTGAAAAAAAAATAATAGAGGTAGATACAAGAAGGATATATGAAAACGTCATCACATAAACGTAGTAATAATTCGGACAAGAATATATATATTCCATTATTCCCCGATTACCAAGTACGCTTCCTCCATTATATAGAGAATATATATATATCATCGTTAGTGTATGTGGTATCAATCCGTTAAGACGTTGTCATTGGCTAGAGAGTTATAGGTTGTGAGTGAAATTCCTTTATCTTTGATCTTATCGGTTCCCATGAAAAATGAGCCAATATTTGTCTCATTGATATTAAAACTGATTAGGCAACTATTATTTTAAACTGCAACAAAAGGTTTATCATTAATCGTAAGGTTAAAATATTAAAATAAATCAGTGGCCGAATGCGAAGTAAGGTAGTTGTCCGCCACCATTGTTTCATAGCGAAAATTGATGTTTGTTGTGAGACGCAGTAGCTCACAGATAGACACCCTCGATAGGTGTGTCTTTATACACATTTTTATTCTTCTTATTCTACGTTACCACCTCCTTTCCTATATGACTCTATTCATTGAGCCCGAAAATCAATCTCTATTTAGTTATACTATTCTCACCCCCTGTCCCTTTCCTTCTAGCCCCTTCTGAACTGATAATGGCAGTGTAGTCTAGGAAATTCCTATATATTTCCTCTTCAGGATCATCACTCTTAACAATCCACTAACACCTGAACCAGTCAGCTAAACATAGCGCTTCTCAGGAATATTACCCTCCCTCTCACTAAATGAGGTATTCACTAGAATCGGCATATTCAATTTTCCTTTGGAGCGGATCCTGTCATTCCTGTCTCTCAAATATTCACTCACTTTGACTCCATACATTTCATACCAGCTATAGTAATGTATCAAATCTTTTATTAAGCTCTTTCAAATCATCCACTGATTGGTCTCTTGTTACCCCTATCTCCCATGAGTGATTTAGGGTGAGCTGGGCTTACATACATCTAAAATTGTAGACTACAGATTATAAATATGAGAAACATACTTTACTTACTTCCTTAGTTACATATGCACAACATCCTCCTTTTACGAGGATTGTGGATTAAACAGTAAGAGAGTCCATTATTACTACCTTTATATACTATATATATATCTAGTAAGTACTAATATCTATATATTTATTATTATATATTTACTATTTACAATTATATATCTATCCCTCCATTTCCCATAGATTTTTGCCAGTAACAATCATCGATAATAAATTATTATGGACCTTAAAATGTTTCTAGCGAGTTTTCTGAACTTGATGTATACCTTATTCACATACACCGCGAAATTATTCCGTCTGCATTCGTAATACTCTGTTTCAGTATTATTATCCACAGTGGTGCTGTGACTACCTTTTATTGATATCCACATTGGTGGTGGAGCAAAATCATTAGTCTTATAACCCCCGACATCAGTCTAGAGCTTCTCCCACTGTTACCCTTTTTCTCGTTATCACTATCTTGGAGCGCACCATTCACTCTTCATCAAGAACGCTCCAGCACCGATATCTCCTGCTTCTCCTATTTATGGCACTCCTCATGGCGGTGTATTCTTCTTTGCTCTCTTCCACTGACATCAGACCAACCTCCAATATCACATTAGGAAACCTACTAACACTAACATACTATATGATTTCCTACAATGCTATTTAACACTTGTCTTTTGACTTGGCGTAACGCACATGCCTATTGAGTGTTCATTAGTACGACTATTAGCACTACCTGTCCCTCACAATAAATTCGAGTTATCTACTCTGGTTTGACATCTGACTATCAATCTCTATTATTTTACCCTGCACTGGAGTTGATTATAATCTTCTCTCCTATTATTACGGTGGGACCACTGTATGGATCGTATCCCTCCACTTTGACTGGCTACGATTTACGGTTCCTATATTATTTCCATTGCTCCCCCCCCTCACCTCCTTGTATTAAAATGTCCAATTGGAGTACCATCTTATTTACATTATTATTATTTGTACATCATCTGTATATGTACTTTTGTAGCTTAGGTAGTACGCCCCATTTTCTGCTGTCTCATTTATTATGTTCATCTCATTTAATACTATTTCGAACGTTTCTATTTACCTCTACTTGATCTCCATTATTATTCTTTACATTAATTGTGAAGCTTAATGTGAAATCTTATTAATTTATTTTGCTACTCTACACATCTCTATGTATCATTTAATTGATATACTTGATGTTCTGATTTATATATTATTGCTGATTTCCCATATAGTTTGATTTATTATGGAATCTATTTAATCTTAGTAAAGAAAGACTGAAATACAAACCTGTCAGTGACTAAGTTTATCTAGCTAAAATGCTTTACTTTAGAGCTCAGTTTAATCACTGTCTTTCTACATTTGCTTTAGACGCTTGTGGTGTGTCGGAGCGAGAGCAAGAATGACCTTTGTTGTTATCTCATATTCTGTGTTCCATATTCTTTCTAAGAATATTTAGATTTGATTTCTTTTTTTCCTCTACTTATCTTATTAAACGAAGTTCGCACATGTACTATACTTAGGTCTTAGCTATACTACATAGCTTTTTCGTAATACCATTATTAAAATTCTTGGTGATTTCTCACAGTCACAATATGTATGTTTTACCCCGGCCCAGTTCACACACGCAAATATACACATTTTGCGAGCATTACTATTCTTAACACATTTAATATCTCGATTCTCAACATCCGATGCGACTCTTACTCTTTTCAACAGTACCTTCAACATCAGTATAGATAGCGTGATTCTCAGAGTAGAGAAACCTCGAGTGGAAATAAAATCTTTCGACTTTTTAACACTTTAATCTAAACAACAAAACTGTCATCGTGCCCCCCAATACATCACATTTCCTCTTCCAAAACAATTCACGCACAGACAATGCTGCTACTTTATCAAGTTCATTCCGCGGCTCGTCATATTTATGCAGTATTTGCGTTTTACACTGGAAGCAGTCAACTACATTATCTCTTCATTTCTTGTATATATCATATGTGTTTGGACGCTAACTTGCTCTCTCCCTGAAGCTACGAGCACGACGACTCTTCTCTCAACTTCGGTTATACTGATGTTCATGGACGTCCACCTACTTTGGGCGTGCATCTTTCACTAGCTTATCAATATTCGTTAGGTGCGAAGTCTCTCTCTTCTATTTTTCATTTCTTGCGAGCTCCACTTTCACAAAGCTGAACTCGACCCCTCACAATGCTGGTGATATCCACCTGGCGCTCCTGACGTTCCGGATCGTTTTGAAAGCAGAGATTAGATTTTGCATTATAATTCTTTGCTGATCTCTCGGTCTTTCATTTCATACGCACTCACGACACTACCGTGAGCTCTCGGCCGGTCCATCCCATCTTGCGCGCGCTCAATTTCATGCTCCTCTTCTATGTGGCATCCTTTAAAGTATTTATCGTAATTTCCTGAACTTATCCCAAATGTCTACTATTTCGATCTATTATTGACCGTAAATTAAGCTCGATGGCTGTAACATCAGTTGATATATATCATAACTTACTCCTTTTTATATGTGAGTTTCCACACGCTGCAGAGCACCTCTTCTTTTGAAAACTTCATGCCTTCTTCCGTATGCCTCTGACACTGGCATGTGCGACGTTTGTCAGTCGTTCCTGGTCGTCACCTTCACATCTTTTTTTACAAATACGTGGCGCATAGACTTTGGACCCAAACTTCGTGTTCGTAGAATAGCCAAATCAGATCCGTGTCGTTTCTTTTGCGCGCCCACTACGTTTATCTTCTTTCACCTACATATTCGATCTTTCGCTCCGTGGTCACACACTTCAGATACCTTTAGTTATAAGGTTTTTTTTCTTCAGAACATCCATCACTTCTGGTGTCTTGACAGATTCTCCGAGAACAAGCTTCCACACCCACCTTTTATACGCCATATAGTTTTTCTTCTGCCCTGACAAATCGGTTCCGCTGAGTTTTCTTGACCGACCCAATTTATTGGAGTATGACGAAACCAGGTGAATTTCTTACTTTTCTGTGCGTTTTTTTTTCGTCATCTCAGCGAGTATCAATCCTCTTAGCCTAATGATTTATTCTGTCCGGTCCCAGACACCAGACAGCTAAGACCTTATCCCCACACCCAACTATCATTGCACTAAATCTCGACCGTTTGTAAAGCATCATATGAACCCTAACGAACATATATCTTTAGAATTATCTCTTATTAGTAAATTAAATGTTATATCCCTGCCCCCTCTATTTCCCCTGGAATCACCGACATACCTCAGTAACCACCATGAGGCTCACTCACTGGTAGTGGAACCCTTGGGCAACCATCCACCTTGGGACTTTGACTTTTACCGAGGCCTCGTTCGACACCTTTACACCATTTCCGAGCTTGGATATCCATTATATTTTAATTATTGACCTTCGATGTATGCCACTTACGTCCTTTCAGCTATCTGATAATGCACCCGCTACACACCTTTTTACATTATATACCCGAGTGTGAGTAGAGTACTGCGCCAAAACTACTATCCAAGTTTACTCATTTCTTTACTATACCTTGTCGTCAACATTCTACGTGGGGGACGCATGGTTGCCCCTGCCTCATTGCCATATCTGACCCATATAGCTTCTGATCCCTTCGCAACTGAAGTAACCCCTTTTTTCTGAGATCTTCCAAACCTTCGCTAGCTTATTAAAATACCGTACAGTACTCTCACTAACCGAGTTAACTATTAAATATATATACACTTACTATATTATATATATATACTAAATAATATATATATATATATAACACTGCCCCCCCTTCATTATTAATAAGCTAGCCCCTTTTATTTTTTTTGTGATGACATATCCTACGATATAATACACTGTGAGCTAGTTATTATTACTTATACAATAATAGTTTATCCTTTCTCACCAATTTCTGTTCGACCCTTTATAGTGCGGTAAATGTTGTTTATTTGGTAGAAATTGACTTCTTCTCTCTACACTTCTAAATTAATCGTGTTCTTTTTCTTAACAATCTTTTCATCGACTCCCAATCGTTTTGATGACGTAGGCCTCATGGACATCATTATTTTCTATACTATCTCATATTCTTACCCTCCCCGAATTAATGTTCTTAGGACGAAACACTCGTTAGGCTATTGTTCACCAGCATCTTGTCTAATTATACACTAGATTCTCACCATCATGTGTCACACTTTGACCAACATTTAAGACTACTCTTATCTAACCTATTTCAGCTTATTTTGCTCGACATTCCATCCTCTCTTCCTCTTACTCAACTCTTCTCCATCTCATCTTATTCACCTCTTTCTCCCTTCTCACTCACCTTGCATTCTGCTTACTATCCCTCCTCTCTCTCCTTCCTCTCTCACTCTCCTCTACTTCACTTCCGTCCTCTTATCTTCTTCTCTCTCTCTTCTCTCCTTCCTCTCTCTCTATCTCTCTCCCTCTCCTATTCATCTATATAATCTTATCTACTATAATATATATCTACTTTACTATAACCTATTCTTATTACTATCATACCATCATATTCCTATTTTATATACTATATATTATATATATATATATAATATATATCAATATATATAACTATTTGGGCCCTAGTGTTACTCAAATCTATCCCCCTTATGGGTGATCACAATAGTTTATTCGCCCTGAGCTGAGATTTTCTTGAGGTACCTTTGTAGTTACTTATTCCCCTACGGCGCTTTCCCGGGCTGTTATCCTATTGAGTAGTTAAATCATATACTTGTGGTGTCGGATTTGGATATGCATACAACTCTTTTTTAGGTGTGTACGTACCACCTTTCGTTCTTTACCTACCCCGACTCGAAATGACTTCACCCTGTCTTGTGTTCATCTCATAATTAAGTATTTTACCCTAGACTCATCGACACTTTGCATATCATTAACGCTTTATCATATCTGTATTATTATATCGTTAATGTATCTGTGGAAGGTATCGATGTCAAATTTATTTACCCTCACTATACTCATTTTATCACTATATAACTTTTTGGTATAACTTGTTATATTCTGTATATCTATACGAATGCTTTTGTCATAATTTCTAACGAGAATTTACTAATTACTAAAAATTATATATAAACTATCTATATTTTTATTATTAAATTAACTAATATAATAAACCAGTTACGATGATGATCGATATTCTGGATATTAGATATTCTTGAATGTCTGTATATATAATAAATATATATCTTTTATTATTCTTATAATTACTAACTATTATTTTATTTAGAGTCTGTATTATATAATACTAGCTGTTCCATTATACATATACTATATAATATATATATATATTATTATATATAATAATTAATATTACTTATATTAATTAATTATATTCTATACTTCTATCATCTTATTAATTACATTAAGTTTACTTTATATTATTATATCTATTAATTATTATAATATATTTAATTAATTCATGATGCTTTGATATGACTATTTAATATAGTAATAGTTACTATAGTTAGTATATATCATTATTGTTTAATCACGTATTTACTACATTATAAATAATAATATTGTTGTTATTTAATATGTAGTCTTCAAATAACTTTTTATAATTTGATTGAGAGTATATTTATTTCATCTATTTAATTTTAAAGAAGTCTATGATATATATATATAAACTTATGATATACATTTGTTTCGAATATAACATGTTTTATACTCATATATACAATATATATCCGAAATTACTAGAAATAACTCTGAGTGTAATATAAAATATAATTTAATAAATTATATCAGCTGACCATAAATACTTATAACTATTTAAATATAAACTCAGTAAATTAATTCTAAATATAAGAAATATTGTGATAAAAAATAATAACGATTAAATTTAATAACATAATAATAAAATCATTTTACGTCTACTCATAATAATATATCTAATTGTTCCATATAATATAACAGATAGAGATTACATGTCTTTATATGCTTGTCGTGACTAGGTCATTTCACGAAGAATTGATAAAATGATAAGTGAACGAATAACAATATTAGAGAGTTGTGTGGTGTGAAAAAGGGGCGTAAATGAGCAAATGAGAGATTAAATGAAAGTATGATGAGATCTTGTCTCTCTCTGGTTACTTTTGATGGTAACATCGGAACACTGAATGTCATACTGCTCGCATCATCGAGAGGCTCTAACAGCCCGCGGTATCTATATTCATAGTGTAACTGAGTGTGATGGAACTCAGACCGGCGGGAGCACCGAAGAAAAAGTTGATTGAGTTAAATGGCGTTTTAATCGATTTGGACATTAATGTTTAATCTTTCCCCCTTAATTTCGAAGAACGTTTTACTTACCTCATATTCGGGTGGCCGGGCATGGAGAGGAAATCAACTAATAGTCTTTGGCAAGTTCTTGAGCTTGGCTGATTTTGTTTAGCATTTCCACCACAGAGAGCACACAGTGGACTTCAACTAGGGTGCTTCTGAGCCTTTACCATTATCACCAACACCTCACTTCAATATGGGCATGTGGTCTATATCTTACGACTACTCTAACATATCTTTCAGTTAGTACTACATATAACGTACATTATTCGCCTTATTACTCACGGAGACTTCATGTTCTTATTTTACTTACTGCCTACACTATATATAATAGTGCCGACTGGCTACCGTGTAATAAAATCTATCACTTTTTAAATACTTTTCCTATATATGAGCAGTTCTTGAACTCCTAAATGTTTTTATACCTAGGATGAGTGCTACTACAATATATATCACGTCTATGAGTGACTACTATGAACAAATACGCATTATGACTTGTAACCCAAATATTCCTATTTTCATAAAAAATAAAAATATCTCAAATCGTTTAGTACCAGAGATTTACCTCTATTCACTCCCTTTATCAATATGAAAACTATCAACCTTACGAAGGATTAAACTTACCTAACATTCTCTAGAAAAGATGATGAAATACTGTTAACCTCATTATAATAACTCATGTTGTTTGAATAGCACATCTATCCTTGAGCAGTTTGACCAGATCACATGACAATACTAAAACTTAACGAGACATTTTCACAAGTTGATTGATAATCATTCTCTTTAAATAGTTTTTATATTCTCTCACTTTTTTTTTGCGAGTGCTATTTTGATAACAAAGTGAAACTTACTTCTCAGAACCATGTACGCATACTGGACAGATAAAAGAGTAGAGGCTCGTCCGCATAAACTTAAGACAAACATCTTAATAGAACATTTAAACAGTTTCTCTTACCCATCATACACATGTGACCGATCACAACGTAAGAATACACTTACACCAATTTCCTTTAAGACATTTGATTTATAATGACCTCCAAAATATTAGCAATTACTTTCATACATGAGATGTATCATATCTGGCATAATCATTCTGGCTCCAATTTACGTCTAGAACAATTCGCTCTTTCCATTTTGGAAGAAACTTGTCTGACAACACTCAAACATTGGAAAGTCAGTTATGATTATTCTTTTTCCTTGTTCTCGAGATAAGAAGTTGCTGTGCGAAACAATTCGCACACTTGAAAGGCTTTTGTCCACACATAAAGTAAATGATTTAATTTGCCTGGAGAGAAATGTGCTTAGTGTTATGGCGAGCGAATAGATAGCATTATAGGTACATGATAGGAGTAAGAAATGGTTTATGGAGCGTGGTTAGTAAGGGGTAATCGGTTGTGGGCCTCACCCTGGGCCAGGGAGAACCCTACACCTTGACGGATTACCATAGGATCTGATTCTCCGTCGCGGTCCCGTAAGCTTCTAGGCGTGGATTTATTGCACTGAGCGAGCGAGTTTTTTATGGCTAATTTAAGTGTACATAGAGCGGGGCTCGGGTATCCTCTGGGTTCTTTTCGACTTTTGTCATATCTCTTGTGTCTTATCTCCTGCTTTTTTCTTCTTTTCGCGTTATGCTTCGTTCACACGGGCCTGTCACGGCTTCATCGTGCTTCTTTTTTCCCCCTCCTCCCAGTCTTTGGATACAAAAATTGAAGATGATGACAGTAATATATCACTCACTACTCCTATATTATTTGCTGCGGTCGGCCGCTATTTCCTCTCCTCCTAATTGTTATTCGTGAGCCCTACCTCTTCGTAACCGGTTAACTAATCAACGTATCTTTTACTTATACTCCCTACAGCTATTTTTATTTTGAGGTACCCTATCATACCTACTACCTCTACTACACCCACTATCTTGTGTGTAGTTATCTCTCTATCTCTCTTATCTCTCTCTCTTATATATATATACTATATACATACATAATATTATATATATATATGACCTATATAATAAAATTCTCCTCTACTATCTATATATATCTCTCTCTGCATCTATTTATCTATTGTTCTACTATATATATATATATAATATATACTCTTTATCTCTCTATATATATATATTCTAATATATACTATCTCTTATTCATCCTTATCTCTCACCTCTCCTTCACTATTCTACTCTATACTTACCTACATATATATTAAATAAATAAATATATCTATATATCTTTATATATATATATCATATCAAACTAACATCTATATACATATATATATCTAAATATCTGTAATTGAATATATATATATCTATATTATTATATGCATTATATAATATATCTTCTTAATATATCTATAATATTATATAATATTACAATAATATAGATCAATAATATATATATATACATCACTATCCTTTTTTCTATATTATAATTATTACTATCTATATCCTCTTAAATATGGAATGTATATAAATGTCGGTAAGCTTTGTGACCTCATCAACTGCATAGCTTAATTTACTAGATTACTATAAATGTTATAATAAACAGAAATAGAGTAAAATAAATATACAATAGCTGGACAAGTGATCAATTTCATAATATTAATGATATATTATATTATATTAATATATAATTATATACTATGGACATAAAAACTATTAAATTAATTTATAATAGATATATATAGTAATATATATATAGAGATATTAATATATATTATAATATATTATATATCTATAAAATATAATATATATATATAGATAAAAATAATTTGTCTAACGTAATTTGCTTAGCAGACATTTCTATTTATGTTTTATCTTCAAACGCCTTATATTGTTCAATCCTTTAGTAATGTGTTGCAACATCTACATAGTATCTCTAGATACTTAATTTTGATATGGTGTGAGATTCTAGTTTATGAACTGTATATGCTAACATTAATAGTTATGCATCATTCTCCCTTGTCTTTGTGAAAATTAAGCACATTGGTTGTTTATTGCTTTACCAACTTGAATCAGAGTAATTTAATGATTGAAATAGAACATATACTTTGCATAAAACTTAATCGTAAATCCAGCCTATTGGTTTAAATGTTACGAATGATATTTGATTTCTCTAAATGGTGTAAATTGGGATAATTGTTCATGTGAAGCTACCATGAGCAGTTGTACAGTTTAACCAATATCACTACCATTGGTGATGGTTGAAATTTTTAATTAAAATATTTATAATTAGTAGACGTGTATGTGACAGCTTACATACGCAGTCATCTTTTTTTAGTAGATTAACACTGGTGATGGGAGTAAAAAAACGTCAGTAAGCAGGAGTCCGCAAACCAGTCACTTGCGAGATATGTGAGAATGTTATGCTATGATCCAGCACTGATCTGTGTGTTATGTACCCAAGCAATTCATGTCCCTTATATACTACCCACCAGTTCACTATGTGCCGTGGTATAAGTGTAGAAACATAAGTGTAGAAACAAAGAATGGATTTATTAAATATAAGGTACGAAAGTTGTTCTAATCTTACGCAAAATGTTACATGTTACAATGTGTTATAGCTGTTCAAAATATTTGGGGGATCATTCATTCATTATAATCTGACGAAATCATTTTTCTTTCCTTTATCCTGCAACTTTTCTGCCACGTGTATGGTGTAGACTATTCAATTTTGTTTTTTTATTATTTTTTTCTTTTTTTTTTGTTTTCTCTTTTATCTCTTATGGCAATAAATAACTACCAAAAATCTAATAATATCAATATTTATATAATACACCGGTTTATATATATTATACGTATCATACATATATTAGTAATATATATATATTAATCTATAGGTAATATATTAATGTATGGGTATCTCTTCTATCAGCCAAGCGAGACATAAGTAAACCCTATTATATATATATATACAAGTAATAAAATATAATGTATAGACAGGAGGCTATATTATCAGTGGACAAGGCCTCTTCTAAATAAAATACTTATCACTAAAATATATTATACCTAGATAATATATTAATTATTTATATACTCATCTATAAGGTCCATCACTAACTGACGTTCACTTAGCTATAATTATAATAATACAATTACTCGGTATATAATAATTATCTTTATCTCATATAATTATACCATTTTTATATATCGTTATATTTATTATATATTTTAATACGCTAAATGTTATTAATCTTTCTTTTATATCATACTTTTATATTTATATATATAATACTAAAGGTAATAAATTTATTATATATATATGGGTAAAAATTTGTTTTAATTTTTTTATTCTACCTAGTATTATATTAAACCATTGGATACCAGGTGTCTAACATTCTTTGACATTTAAAATGTAAATGTTAATCCACAACGTATATGGCTGGTAAACAAAACTTTTTTTATTTTATCTTCATTCTTATGGTTACTCTAGTTTTATCATGGTCTGTGTCTCAGAGAAAAATATTCCACAATTCCATCAACATGTTAATAAGATTTGGAGAGTTTTCTTATTATGTACCTACATCAAAAACTCACGAATCATCCTAAAGAAATTCATATCCAGCTCCTTTAAACTTTTTGCCTATAACGTACACATAATGTTTCCATTTAGAGGAAAAAATCATTATAAAATCAGCTTTTCACATGAAATACTATAGACTGCCACTTCTGTGGTTACTTAGAAAGATCTTGAATCATAGCTTATCCAGTATGGGAAATCTGACACCTTAAATTAACTATAGTGATAATGAATCACCAACTTGTGCACAGTTATATCCGTCAAATATTAATGGCTTAAACATAATGCCTTTATAGTAATGTTATATTATTCATTAGTCTATACTCTTATCTTAATTGCACTATATATATCACTAGGTAATACATTATGCGCAATTTAAATAATAATAATAATAATCTCTAATATACTAATAATTATTCCTATGATCTTAAAGGTACATTAACCTAATCCTCTTGAATAATCTTATTATTCAAAAATTTACTACGGATAAGGCAAGTGAAATCGCAAAGATGTCTATACTAGGTAAATTGCTAGAGGATGCATCATTAGATTTAGAAACTAAAAAAAGAATCACATAAATGGAGATTCTGGACATTTCAATAAGCCCTCACTTAATACCTTAAATTTTATGAGTTTTTAATAATACAAATACCAGAATTATACTTTATATTCATATTATATATATATTTCTTTATTGAACTACTTTGTAATGCTTAGACATATACAGCTATCTATAAATATTTAGTATATTATCACCTAGTCGCACAACCAAGAAGCTTTAGATAAATAGGATTGACCGCTTATACTTAGATTTTCAAATGAGACATCACCGTGAAGACCACGAGATCAGCAGAATAAACAGAATAATAGACTTAGTAAGTCGCTCCCCAACGCAAACAGCAGGTTTCGGTTCTTAATTTTCTTGGTCTCAAAGCGACCCACAATATTCTCTATGGCCCCTTTTTCAATATAGTATTAAATGTAAAAAAGGTGGGAAGCCTCCTAATCAAGTATATAATAATTACAACGAATACAGAATTATATGGATACTCTGTTCCAATATGCATCTGTTACTACTATATATAAATTCATAATTTTTTACTCAAGTTATGAATATAGACTTCATCTTATTTCCATATTTATGATACATTATACCATGGGGTGAAAACTTCTATATCAAGTGCTTTAAACTGTAAAAATTTTTAGTAATTGACATATGTGCAATTCTATCATTTCTTGCAGATAGTTTTTTAAAAATTAGTAAACTAAATACTAATCACAGTTACATTTTAAGGTCGATAGTAACTTATCTTTTGGGAGGTCAGAACTCGTGTAAATGCATTGAGTTATAGTTTTAATTACTATTAAGACAATTGGTTAATATCTTTCCTCGTAATAATAGTATACTTTATTAAATAAGAGTACATAAAGTTTTCACAATTAATATGTATTTAAAGGCTTTTAAAGTAGCTGAAATTTAATTATCAGGAAATTTTATGATTGTTTTTGCTTTTTAATATATAAATAGAAAAATCATTAAAAACTACGGTAATTTAATTTCTTAACAATTGTGTGTAAACTTTTATATTTTTTGATTACTATAGTTCCTTGTAAATTCATAACAAAAGTTAATATTTTTTTTTCAGCTTGTTCATAAAGTTGATAACTAATCTTATGTAAGATGATTTGTAAAACTTGGATTTTTACCATGGATTCATGAAAGTTTAAACTGTGCAAATGATTATAGGTATGATTAATTTTTACACTTTACAATATTAATTTATAATGAATCTTGTTCTAATGCAAACAATATCTTGCAAAAATATTAAAATATTAAAATCGTGGAATAACGTCAGGAATGAATCACTTCTTCTTTTAGTTATTTCCTTATTTGGTTTTATATCTTCTGCTAGGTTTTCTTGTAACTTTTATAGATCTTGTTCGGTATTTCTACCTAGTGACTGACATGAATAGTTACCTACAGTATCGTGTGCATTTTTTTGATAAACTAAGGAAAAATATCGTTTAAGTTTTTTTTCTAAAAATAACTAAAAACTCTGAGTTATGATTATATTTCTAGGCAGACTTAATTATTTGGGCAATTTTTATTTTTTTCTACTTAATTTTACTTTTAACAATATCATTAAATTAAGGTAGTCTAACTTTTGGTTCTCGTTTTCCTCTTTAATCAGCGGAAGGTATTGAGAAGAAATGGACATTTTTAAGTATAACTTTCAAAAAATTGTGAAAGAGGATAGGACTCAAGTGATATTCATGAATAATAGAAAAATCTTAAAAACAAATGAATGTCTAGTAACGGAGCCTCATCATTGCAAGCAGGAACAATAGATTATATTATTATTTCAAATCACGGTAATAGCTATACTTATTATAGACGTCATAATTCTATATATATATTATTATATATAATGATTAGTTATATATATATATATAGTAATATCTAAATATATATAATATATTATTTTTATACTAATTTATTCATTTATACTTATATATATATATATATATTAGTCATAGACTCATACAAAAACAAAAATAAAATATGTAAGGTGGTTATCCATATGCCTACCTCAGCAGACAGTATAAATTTCAGGTTGAAAGTTCAGTTTACATGCGTGGTCTGGTGACCTTGTAAATAGTTAATTTTGAATAGAGTCAGTGAGGGAGCTTATAATATACCCCTAATAGCTCATATTGATGATAAATCAGATGCAGCTACGCAAGAAAAGTAGAACTATCCAAATTTCCGAGCCTACTAACCCTAGCAAATCGAACTAGAAATTTGGCGTATTAAAGTTAATCTGGATAGTTAGGTATGGTAAGTCAGATAAAATAGTATTCTTTGTTTTTGGTGTACAGAGTGTGTGTGTATTATTTAGATAGAAATCATCTTATGGGCCAAGTGAAATTGATTTGACTGCATTGGTCTCAGCAGTATGCTGTAACATGTCTTTCTATCACCTAACAAAGATAGCACAACATAAATTATATATTATTATATTATAAACGTATTTATATATATATAATATATCTCAATAATTATATATCAGATATATATAATCACTACTCTAATAAGTACATATATAAATCATTATTACTAATTGACTAATATAATATTATAGGCTCAAGTTTTGTATTGAAGTCCAATATCTTCTTATTACTCAACATAAAAATACCCTATTTTCTATGAATATTGGTTAGAAACTTTTTACTTTACCTCTAGCTAATTTACCGGAAGCCTACCTCCCCGAGTTTTTTGGTTGAGTAGAAGTGGTGGAGCCTCAAAAACCTATATAAAAAAAAGGCTTTTATTTGTCCTTTTGGTCATATTGAATTCATCTTTATTCTCTTCATTGTCAAGTTTATTATTTTTGTCTCTATTTGTTGGTGTATCGTTAACTATAATATATATTTATACAATCTTTGATATTTATATATTAAAAAGATGAATAAGTATAAATATATTATATATATTATATGTATATATTAAATTGTAAGATAGCCACTGGTATAATCTGATAATAATATAGGGCTAACTCGACTATATACTCAATAATACTTATCAGTATATACATTAAATATATAATCGCATAATTTAATATAATTATATATTATAATATAATATATATATGAGATAATAAGTACAGAAAATCGAGAGGAGAGAAAGAGGATGAGTTAGAGAGGGAGAGAGCGAGAGTAGAGGAGGCTTTATTTATAAGGTTTTTAAAAGATAAGATTAAGGTAAAGTTGCATAATAACAAGAAAGAAAAATCTATAGAATTTCGAAGCTCTTTATTTAGATATGAAAGTTTCATACCAATCCCCTGGAAGATGAAATCTTTTATTTTTTTTTTTTTTGCTTTTTTTTTTTTGCAACTTTTTAATTTGAATTATGAATATTTCTTAGCTTTTTTTTATTTATTATTTTCCCCATTTAGGGGGGCTCGAGGCGACGGGGGACAGAGGGGGGAACGAAGTCCCACCCCTGTCGTCCACCGGGAGGCCGAGCGACGCCCGACTCCTCCCTGGCCAAATCTTTGCGGTTTAAAAAAACCCCCTATGGATATTCCTTTATTTATAAGAAAGCAATAATTTTCATTCCCTTTATTCCTATGGTTATTTAAAGCTTTTAACTGAAAGCTATACCATAGGGGAGAAACCACAAACTGATGGCCTAACGGAAGTCGGGCTCCTCTTCGGCCTCTAATCCTCGGCCGGATCGATATTTACTATTGTACTATCTACGCAGAAACGATAAATAATTAACTTTTTAGGAGCAGTTATTGAGTAATACATTGTTATTTCGATCTAGAAAGGGAATATTAAAATATGATAATAATCTGACTGTCTATAGTATTAAGACACCATTGTATTCTTCACTTCACATTTTCCCGAATTCAAAAAAAGTCACTATATGAGTGATATTAAAGTTCACTAAAGTCAATATTGGCCTTTGTGTTAGTTCTCATAAAATACTGCTAGCGAAATCGCCTTAAACAAAATTGTATAGCTTCTCTTAAAAAAATTTAGTAGAGATTTCGCATGAATGACATCTTGTCTCGCACACAAAATCCGTATAAAATTGATATCTTATGAAAACAGGCAGAGGTTATCTTCAATGAAGCATGTTGGTTATTTGGGGTATTTGTGGCGAGACCCCCAATAGCTTTTTTTTTTTTGTGTCCCTGCTATAAAATAGAAAAGAAGATCACTTAATTGGGATGGCATTAAAAAATTATTAAGTTTTCCAGTGAATCATTACAATTTAATTATCTCAATGAATTGGGTCTGGAGCATAACATCTACAAAAATTTATTACGACACCTCTGCTCGATGATTCCTTTATACAAACATTTACTCGGTCAACCACAACCGAGTCAGAACTTTGCTGGTTATACTTCTTCAATTATCGCTATGGAATAAATATTGATAATTATCATATAAGATTATATATATATTATATTATTATATTATATATATTATCTAGTATAATACGAGCATTTAGATATATAGTATATATAGTATATAAATATATATATATATATATAAATAGCATAATATTGAAAATAATAAATTGAGTTAAATATTTACAATCTTTCTTTCTGCTATTTTTAATATTGTTTATATATTATTACGTATATATATAAGTTTTATACATACAAAGTAATTTTTTTTATATTTATCCCATTTCAGCACATAAGAACTAAAATTATCTATATATATAAATAGAAGCATATAGAGTCAGGATTTAAATGCTAAACTGTTTCTTTCAGCAATAATATATCTAACATTAAAAGATTTATAGATGCTACATATTAACCTATATCACGTCTATATATATATATTCTAAATTGAATAGTAAATAATATCTCACCATCTGCTCTTTCATAATTTCTAATAAGTTTCTACTTTTTTGAACTTCAGAGTTTTTTCTTTCTTTCTCTGAACCTACACTGTTGTCTTAAAGAAATTGTTATATTGCAGCTATTTTTTTTCACATTCTTTCATAATCTCTTTTTTAAATTTTTAACCACTTATTTTTTTTAGTTTTCATTTTTGAAAATACAGAAAATTTTAGGTTTAGATTCATAATAATCAAAACTTGAACATATTTATATTTATATAATTATATTAATAACATATAAATAAATATTAAATATAATAAAAAAAAAATTCATTTTATCCTTATATTTATTTTCTAAATATAAATATAACAAACAATAAATATAATATACAATATAATAATAAATATTAATAACTAATATATGAATCAGGATGTTTACCAAAATCATAAATGTAAGAAGCGAGAGCACAAGCTCTACAGCTCATTGAATCTGAATGGACTTAAATTACAAAAAATGTTATCTGGCGATGATATGAGATGATTCTAGACAAGAATTTTTTCCACTACTAAATGCAATTGAAAACATAATCAAATAATTTTATCTCAAATCAAATATTCAGTTAACTATTAAATTAGGTAACAACGACACTAATTTCATTATTTGTACCATCTAAGTGTATAAGTCTACAGAAGATTTTAAAAAAATATTTTATTCAATAATAATACAAGTTTTTAAGTTAAAGGAACAATTTATTTCTAAAATATAAGGTCAAATATTATATTGAATGTTAAGTGTGAATAAAGTGATTTTATTGTTTCAACGAAATTGATTTGATTTGCACTACTAATTTTATGATTTTTTTTCCGTGGCCAATTTTATCTAGGAAGGTTGTGTGCCAATAAAAAACTGGTCACTGATCTAATTTTGCCCTCTTTCTGGATAACATATTTACTCTACCTTTAAGGAAAAAAAGTATATGTCAATTGTTTTCTAAAAAAAAAAAGAATTGTTTTATTTTTATATACATCCTTATTCAAAAAAACATAGATTTAAGAGTTGAAATACTAAACCCTATTTCCCCACAAGAAAAGAATGTAGGACCGACAAACTTAAACTAGGTACGCATGAGAGAGCAAATATAATGCTCGAGATAGCTTGACTCTTCAATAGCATTTTTTTATCAGTAGGGATGAGTCTGGATCGCTGAAAAAATTTAGTGTAATTAAAAACCTGTCTATCTGAAGGGTAGGGGATTGTGTGCCTATGGTGGTACGTTTGGATAACTCACCGAGAGAATTAATTTTAAATATTATAAAAATGCTTCCACACAAGCGACAGCAGTATCACCTATGTACCTTCCTTCACGCGTGGTTTGAGCGGCCTGATACTGTTGTTCCGGTGTTTGGATAGGATCTCGGAACTGCTCCTATCTATACAGAGATCGCTAAATTGAGTGTCGCAATTTTAACAGAGTTATGAAGTATTTGTTTTGGGATTTTGTAGAATTGTTCTTGAAGTTAAGTGAGTAAATTGATTGTGTTTCTGGTGCTCGTTTTTTTTCCGCTTTCTGGGATGCAGGTGGCCTTGTTTCTTTGTGTCTATAGATGTAAAGGCGGGTTGCCTTGCTCTGTTGAGAGTAATCTTATTCGTAATATTGTCAAGGATGGAGGGACCCTAAAGGGAGGAGTTTTGTTTCAGTCAGAAGTGGTTATGTGTTATTGAGGTGTTGAAAAGCGGGAGTGGATATTTGAATATTAGTGTTTGAGAAGGGCTTATTTGAATTGAATATTTGTTTTTTTTTTAAATGTTAGTTTTTTTGCAAATTGATGGGGGGCCAGAGCGTTTTGATGCTTAATTTTAGAGAGAGCGCGAAGATATTGTCTTGTCTGTATACTATAAAAAAAAAGCTTCGCGTTTGACCACATTCGTGGTAGCAACTTTGGTTCCTGTTAGTAACTCTTTTATTGTGTTAAATTTATGCCTTGCTGAACTTTTGAATTGGTGAATATTCGTTCTGTGGCGGGTGATCTGATGTCATTATCTCTATGTGTGTGTGTGTGTCTGAAAAAACGTCCAAGCTTAAAATGGTAGGTTGCTTAATTCAGCCAAGAGGTAGTCAATTACCCACAAGAAAAGTAATGTGTGGGTGTATATTTGATTCTCCTTTTATTTAACGTGTGATGCTAATGTTATTTTTATATACAGCGATGTCTTGTTTCATTGTCAACCACTGGTTCCATCTCTGTATATAATAATATGTATTATATATATTATTTATAATTATATATATATACCTATATTATATTATCTATATATATTTATATATATAATATTCATATAGTATACTATATATATATATATATAATTTATAGTAATTGCAATAATTACCCCATCCCTGCAATCAAAAGTATTTTTTCAAAACACCCTGCTTGGGAATCCTACGAACCTGGACCATAGAAGATGTACGGGCGAGTTATGCGTTTGACCACCGAACGCAAACGATGGAACAAAAAGAAAGAACCACGACAATACTTCTATGGTCAAATCGGGCACCTGATACTCCGCGCTCTTTACCCGCTCAACAACTCGGCTGGTGACCTGATAAACAGGGTACCGAACAAGGTGGTTAATAATACAAAGAACAGGGGTCAAGATGTAAATAAGAATTGCAATATTCGTGAATAAATTTGTATTGAAAGACCCTAAAGTATATTTTCCATCTTGCTTTACGGAAGATCCGGAACCTGGACCACATAGGGGCAAGATTATAACGCGCGTATAGTGTTGTTTAAACCAACGCCAACGATGAGCTAGAAAGAAGAACACGACAATAACTTCCTATGTGTCCTAGCAATATGGCATGCGCGCGCTCTTTAAACGCTTCACAGCTTGTACTATGGTTTGGTTCTCCGCCTCCGACTTCCTCTCTCTAACACTCGGGGGTTGGGGGAAACAGGTAACTCATGCAGCACATTGTGAATAATAATACAACAGAACCAGGGGTCAAGATGTACACAATAAAATATAGAATTACAGGTTATTGATTGCAATGACATAACATGACTATCTTAAGCCCCCGAACTTAAATACTATTCACCTTGTGCGGTACCCTGTTTGGCCTCCCCCCCCTAGTGTGAGCGGGAAGAGCCCGACATGCCCTATTTTGGCCATAGGAAATATTTGTTTGTGATGCTTTTAGCTCATTCGTGGAGTGGGTGGTCAAACACATACGCGTACATTTGCTAGGGTCCAGGTTCGATTCAATCTCTGAATTGAATAAAGTGGGTGTTTTCAATACATTTTGATTTGGTTCTCAGACTCGTCTCAACATCTTGACCCCCCGTTCTGTTGTATTATTAACCACCTTGTGCTGTACCTGTATTCTGTTTGCCACTCCTCCCCGAGTTTGAGCGGAGAAAGAGCGGGCATGCCCTATTTGGACCATGGTAAGTATTTGTGTTTTTTCCTTTTTAGCAACATCGTGGCGGGGGGTGGCAAACACATGCGCGTATAATCTTGCTAGGGTAATCGTTCAGGTTTCGATTCCAAGTCTATGTGTATATTTTTAAATTTACTTTTCCTTGTTGGTGTTCTTTTTATATATATTTATAATTTTCACTTTTCCAGTTTTAAATAATAATTTGTAGTGTTCTAAATTCTAATATATATATATATATAATATTATACTATATATATATATATATATATATATATATATATATTTACATTATATATATATTATCCCACCTACTCTCTCTGCCCAAGACTGGGGATAAGGTGTGTGATGCATTGCACCAGAAACAGAAAAGTAAGTAGATAGAGTATAGAATGCAAGTGCAAAGAGAAGCCCATTCTTACCGCCGCCTTTATATACCACTTTTAGTGAGGATTCAATGCAGTCAGAAAAATCCAACCCTACGAAGCTTTACATGGGACATCTAATTCGCAGCGAAAGATGCCTCACTATGGCATCCTCGTCATATGTAGGGACTTCATTTCTTGGCTACCAGTTTGGCTACAATCCATACCCCCCTCACCAAACCGCTGCCTATTCACTCCTATTATGCACCCTTTTCTTCTTTCTCGCCTGCTGAGCCACAATTCACATTCCTCAAGGATGCATTTCTTTATCTTACTCATCCACTTTTATCTTCTGGTCCTCCCAGCTATTTCGATTCCCGGTAACACATCTGACCACTATGACATCCCCTTGAACCTAATCAACTGTCATGCTCTTTCCACATGGACAAAAAAAAATAACCCACCCTATCTCAATGTTTTCCATTTATTCTCTCATTTACTGCTTTCTTCCACAAACCTTTTTCTGTGTCCTTTACACAACTCTTTTCTCTTTCTCCTAAACATTCCTACTCCTAAATGCATTCTCTTTCCTCCGTCATTTTATAATCAATTCTTTCTCACACACTATCAGTTTTATTTGGCCCCTAATAGATTTCCCTCCATCTGAACACAATTTGTACTATTAGATCTAACACCTGCTTATTCCAGACCACCATAGGCTCACTACTATAATTATACACAGGTAAAAACTACCAGCTATTACATGTAAGACACTAACACCTATACCCCTAAAGGACTTAGTCCCTTCACATCCACCAAAGGATTTAATTGCTCCAGCCACCTCCCTGCCATTCACACAGTGTCTTCCTGATAATAATATGTTATATTATATTAATATATATATAAAGTATTATATATATATTATTTATATAATTGATATTATATATATATTTATATATAGTATGTATTATATTATATTTTCTTGTGGGTGGTGGTAAAATTAAGGGGTTGTGGAAAGTGACTGTGGATGATAGTAAGGTGATAGTGATATGGTCGTGAAGTGGGGACGGCTGTGTGAAATCCTCTGTTGTGATGGTAAATAATTGGAAACAAGCTTTCTTCTCTCTCTGAGTTAAATATTCTGTGAGGGATACATGTTGGAGCGGAAAATATGAACAGAAGCGAAAGACGTAGTGAAAGTTGATGGAGGCAATGAAAAATGCAATTTGGTGAATGCAAAGGTTTTTAAATGGTTTGAGGTCCCTAGGGTTTGCATAAGGGTATGTTGTTACCGTTTGTTATTGTATTGTAAATGGAATGCGAAGTTGAATAATAAGATCTAAGTTTGCAGGCAGTCCAGATGGCATAACCTTAGGAGTATTGTTTTAGGTGTAAAATTAAATACATCAACCACTCTGTTTGATGAGTAAGATAAATTATGATTTGTGAAGTTGGGAGGAGATGTGGCTAAGAAAACGGCAGAGTTTAAAAGTTTATGTTAGAGGTTGAGTCACCTTGTCTGGATACAGTGCTCACATCATTCAGTTTAAGATAATAAATATTTAGGTGTTATACTGTTGGATGAGAAGGGAACGGACTGATGGCAAGACGTATACGATAGGTAATATGTTGTTGAGTGGTTTAGTGTATATAGTGTTTAATGCTGCCTAGTGCACTTATTAGATCTTAGTTTGATTATGGGATGATATATAGTTTTTGTATATCCCTCAGAGGGAGGGAGGTTAGAGATTAGATGGGTACAGTTTATGATATATCCTTGGTGTAAGTATGTATATTTAGTGCGAACCTAATGGTCTGGAAAAATAAGACGGTATAGATCTAAACAAGGACAGTGTGCGTTCAGATGGAGCAAATTTAGGTGTGATAAGAATTGATAAAAGAGGGATGAACATATTATAGAGAGTTGTGGGGTGTGAAAAAGGGGTAATTAAAGGGGTATTAAAGTTAGTGTAAATTTAGAATGTAAGCATGAGTAATATAAAGTATGGGGTACAAAATTAAAAATTTAGAAAAACTTTTTGTGTTTAGAAATTTTACTTTTTAAATCGTAAAAGGAAAAAAATTTTTCATCTCTATGACCTAGAATATGGATTTATAAGAAACTGTCAGGAATGATAATTCGTTTTCCAGAATTATGTTGGTCTTAATTAAATATTAATAGTTGTTTCTGATTAAGATGCAGTTTTTTGACCTAAATTTTTGTTGATTTTAGTAGATGCACAGTTAATTAAATTGAAGAATGTCTGAGTGACTGAAATGTATTTATTATATCTAGGGAGCGTTGAAAGCGTCAAGAAATATGAGTATCAATGAACTTAAAGTGAAAAAGTAAGTTGGTAATGTGAACATACAGTGAAATAAGCAGAGCAAGAGTTTAGTGAACATTACTGTAAAATTCACTTTCTTAAGTTTTTGACTTTGTAATGCACTCTTATATAACCGTCCGATTGGTTTCATTCTATGCTCATCGATGTTTAAATTTTAGGAATATGCTGTTTTTTTTAGGTTTTATATATGGATGTAATCAAACATTTTGTAGAATTGGTTTCTTTGTCTACAGTTTAATCAATATATTTAACATTTATTTGAATATAGAAATTTAAAACTAACCCAAGGGTAAACCAAGTCCATTACGCAAGGTATTATTTTTTATTAATTAGAAGTTTATTTTATTAAATTATTATTTAAAAAAAAATTTGCAAAAAGTTTTAGTTATTTCATATTTATAACATATAATTTTAGGAGGATACGAAATGTTAGTGATCGATGAATGGTGAAGAATGCAAGTTTTCCATGATGTCCAAACCATTTTCTGTTAACTTTAGAAGGAACAACAACGCAAATATGTTCTTACAGGCTCGCTGTTCAAGAAGATCTACAGTGCTACATTCGATCAGTATTATGAATTAACTATTATCTATTTAAAACTTATTAATTTTCCATAGATAATTATTTTCTGTCTGAACATTGAAGTTCTGTCGTTTTTTTATAAGGATGAAAATTACAAAAAGTTAAAATTTAATTAATGTTATAATTATTATTATATTCAATATAATTTAAACTTGAAAATTAATATTATATATATAATATATATTTATTGATATAAATACATAATATATATATATACTATATATTATATATATTACTATATATAATATATAATATATTATTTATATATATTATATATATTTATGATTATATAAATATATCAACGATATAATTATATTTATCAATACTAATAAGATCCATCCTACCTTTATTTTCTCCCCAAGAATAGAGGGGGTAAGGGCGTGACATGCACCGGAAACAGAAAAGTAGTAGACAAATATGACATACACAAAGTAGAAAAGAAAGCCCATAGCCTTACGGGACCGCCCTTTTTAAAATACCTACCTAGTAGAGAAACTCGTCGCATCCCAGAAAGATCCACCCTAAGAGGCTTCACTATTGGCACCATTGTATTATGTCCAAGTGTAGGGGTTCATTCCCCTGGCCACAGAAGTTGGGACAGACAACGTCTAATAGCATCCATTCCATTCCCAATCAACAAAACACCCCCTTACCTAACTTTACCGGCCATTCAACAATCTTATTTATGACACCTTTATTCTTCGCCTCTACTTGCTCAAACTACATTTTTCTCTCCTCCAGAACATATCCTTTACTAAAGATCCTCAACGTTCCACTTTTCTTCTTTCGGTCTCTCTTCCATCCGCAGCCGGTAGATTCAACAACACCTCACCACTATATCCATGCGCTAACCCAAAAACGCTAGACTAATCCATTCATCTTTCCACGCATGATTCGAACACATCTCAAACGTACTTATTCAATTTTAATTCTCCTATCTCAATTTTACCTTTCTTCACACCACAATAACTGCTTTATATTACATTCATTCCTCATTTTATCAATTCTTCTGACACCTAAAACACAACTTTAATTATATTATGATTATTATAGTATATATATTATATATAGTATTTAAATATATCTCATTTATATTTTACTTTATATTATTATATTATTACTAATATTTATACTATTTATTATATATATATATCACACATGCTTATATACATACCACAAGGTTAACACTCATAATCATTGATGTCGTAAACAACCGTCGATGTCAAGGTTACCCTTTGTGCCTAATCGTTGCAGGGTATCGTTCGTTGGACAATACGATAATTAGTCCACGTTACCATAGGAGGTCGCAATGATGGTCGCAATGTACGTCGCTGAGAGCTGACATTTCCACATCCCAGGGATGTATATTTATTATAGTTCCTAATACGTTATGTCGGCAGCATCTGCAAAGGGACGTCAAAAAGCGACGGTTCGCTTTTACGTTTGTGTGTGCTATAATTGGGTATAACTTATTAATATATTATATCTTATATATACTATAATATATTATACTAGGATCATATTATATATATATATATATTAATATATATTATTTTATAATTCCCCCCTCAACTCAATAGTATTATCGGCTAGGATCTATTTACCCTCTAAATCATTATTCCGCTAAGGTCAAACAGAGAGTATAAATTTTGGTATTTTTTTAGTTCTTTCCTTTGCATTCTTTCATCGAAAACATGTCAATCGCTGCTCTTAGTTGCCCAGACTGCAATTGTTTTTAAGCAATGTTAAAGTGAATATAAATAATTATAGTATAAAAGATAAATTCCAAAAATATTTATTTTATTGAAACGTTAATTAAGGTTTATGTTGAGTTACGTTAGTTTAAAATAGATTTTGATACTTCTAAATATTTTTTAACTAGTTGAGTCGCAACTCGTTTGCACACATATTGTAAGAAAGTGTTGGATTTAGGTATCACACAACATGGATGGGTTGGGTTATCATAGTTAGTTATATTAATGACGAAGCCCAACATTATTTCCCACGATTTTTTAGTTATACCTCGTAATTATTCCAATCGAGTTACAGAATGATATTACTGGCATGTGTGATACCATAACTTGTTTATTGAAGACGTATGTTGATCGGTGTTTGGGTATCATATATCATTTTTTTTTTTTTTTTTGTTTTTTTTCTTTTTGAAACACATAAGCAATTAAAGGTGGATTTTTAGTTACAGGAATTTGACAATGGTGCTTTGTGGTTGAACTTGAGCATGTTTTGGTATAGTGTTTTGATTGGGACCAGTCCTCGATAGGCCCACTGTGGCTTTTAATGTTCTCATATTTTTCTAATGACTCCACATGTCTAAATGTTCTATTGTTCCTTCATGTAATTACAACAACACTATTTGAGGTGACTGAACAACATTTATCATCTTATGCTTATTGAGTATAAAAAAAACAAAAAATTATTTAAAGTGGGAAAAATATATTAAAATTCTTAATAATATAACCTTTTTAGCGCTTAAGATCGTACTGAATTAGCCTTAATATATATTATATATATTATAATATTTATATAGTTATATATATATATATATTTCGCTATATATAATAGTAATATTATGTTATATTTATATATTATATATATATATTTAGTTAAATATATTACAATTTATATATATTTTAAATAATATGATTTATTCCTGCTTGAACTATTATACAGATATTATCGATGACATATAAAGTATTAGTAAGGTTTCTTAGTTCTAAATTTCAGTTGAGACTTAACGATGCATGTAAGTGAATAACGGGTTCTATTGCTGTTAATAATGTATCTAGGAATAATGATACAAATTAAATATTTTACTCGTTTATTGCTGCTGAGTTGTATCATGTTTTCGTGTTACAAGAATTAAATTTCCTACTATAATTAAGAAAATTAAATGTATTATTATTTTTTTTTTTTATGTAAATTATTTTTAAACCTAAATCTTTTATATGTATTGATTGTTATGTATTGAAATTAGATGTTTATTGTATATTATATATATTATATATATTATATTATATATATATATATATATATATTTTATTATATATTATATACTTATATAATATATTACTATACTTATATATATAATATATATATTAAGATATATTATATTATATATATATATTATATTATATTATTATATACCAAAACGAGCATAATAAATATATGATATTAAATATTATTTTATGTTATTATTTATTAATATAATATATTTAAATAAATATTATTGTCTTTAAAATGCTAATTTTTTAAATACTGAATGTATTTACAAGTAGAAAAGCTTAAAAATATTTTTAATTAAAAAGTATTTGAAATTAATTAATTTTACTGTGCCTATATTAAAAAATATTTGCATATAGGTTGAAATTTAATAAATTTCTGTATTTACTCTACCATAATTGCTACATGTAGATTTACTAATTTATACTAAAAATTAAATGTTCCCAAAATTACTATAACAAAGATTGAATTAAAAGGAAGGTAGTACCAAAATGGTCGAGACTGAAAATAATCGACAGGTCAAATGGTCGACAAAAAAAAATGGTCATTTCGAGTTTCTCCAACGAATTAAACCTAACCTAACCTAACCTAACCTAACCCTACCTAACTTAACACTAATGTTGACCTAGAACAGCTAACCTACGCTAACGTAATTTAACCTAACCTAACCTAACCCAACCTACCCTAACCTAACCTAACAACTTAACCTATGCCTAACCTAACCTAACCTAACCTAACCTAACCTAACCTAACCTAACTTAACCTAACCTAACCTAACCTAACCCCTCAGCGGGCTCTACGGGAAATATTCTGAAGTCGTTTCGAGCATTTGACCTGTCCACCATTTGGGCTGGTCCCCATTTTTACAGTTTAGCATTATTAGATAGATAGAAAAGTAATAAAAATATTACGTTCGGGCTGAGCGTAGTGACACGGCTTGTTACTATTTAAAAAAAAATTTATTATGTATATTAAAATTATTGAATATTTTAAAATAAACTTATTTTAAAATATTGAAATATTTTAAAAATAGTTCAAAATTTAGAGAAATAAATACTGAATATACAGAGAGAGAGAGGAGAGAGGAGGAGAGAGGAGAGAAGAGAGAGGAGAGGAAGAGAAGGAGAGAGAGAGAGAGGGCTTCCTTTGCACTACTAACCATTTGCTTCCCTTCATTTGCCCCTAAGATTTGGTCAGTATAACTTGTTCACAATTCAAAAGAATCCGTTTACTACGAGGCTCTTTACATTACTTATCTTATTATCTGCACACGTTAACTTCTTCACTCTTAATTTTACCTACTTTCTTTCGTATCACCTTCTCTCCCATCCAAGCCCCACTAACTTAATTTTACCAAGAAAACATAATGATCCGATAAATCCATTCCTAAACCCCCTCACTGTTTAACATCCAACACATACTTCAACATCTCTTCTTCACCACATAATCAATACGTTTTTACTTTGATACCATCTTTACTACACCAACTCTAGTATTACTTAGAGGTGTAGCGCTCTTGTGTTTAAAAAGAAAGTATTACTTACAGCACATATCTCTCTTCACAGCTGAGAAAACATCACTGTCGCGCATACGCATGTGTATAGTATTTATCTCTCGCACCTCACTTCTTTCTATTAAACACAGAGTATTCAAACCTTACCTGTTTACCATTCACTTTTTTCTGCATCACTTAGGTCAGTACAGTTCAGGTCCAAACGTATGGGAATTCATGAAGGTCCTACATGATGGACCGCATCAAAACATTATTCAGATTAGGCTCAACAGTATGAAATTCGTTACTCTCTCACGTTTCGTTGCATTGGATGGGACCATAACGTCAACCAACTAGTGTAGCTTTTCAAGCTGGATAAATTTATCACATTAAAATGGATCTACGCTCACCGCTCAATAAGTCTATGTCGCTATCTGCTTGTTCAATAACCAAAGGATCACTCATGCAAAATTGCATAGCTCTTCTCTTCCTCTCTCATTCTCTTCCACACCAGCACGAACACACATCCATCACACACTTTAATTTCACCTTTTCCTTTCATCTTGTTTCAGTCACGACAAGCAAATCAGCCCTTTCCTAATCATCCATCACATCTCTCCTCTTCTCCTCAAACTTTATTCCTCTGACATCATGTACCATACGATTCATACAAGTTTCGCGAAAAATTAGAAGGTCGTTACGGCGATCACGACTTCTCCGAGGCATGCAATTAGCATTCCTGGCAAGAATAGATGGTAGTAGGCAGCCCCACTACCACCGCCCCTTAGTCGATTTCTAGACACGCAGGACATACGAATGTGGAATTTTTCTCCGCCACACAGGGATATGAGTAGTCGGGATGTCTGTAAGGCGTTATCTAGAAGTGGGGGTGTGTACTTTAAATCATGTGTATATGATATGTGGATAAAATGTGGTGTTTGTAAAATGTTGCCTGGAAGGTGAGTGTGTGAAGAATATGAACGGGATAAAGAGAAAGGCGCACCATTAAAATGGGCAAGGTATTTCATCGTTCGAGTATCGTGTACTCTCATATCAATATATAATATTTATTATAATTATATTATCTATATTATATTTATATATATATATTAATATTATATATTATATATATATTATATTATAGATATATCTATATATATATATATATTATTATATAATATATTTATCTTATATATAGTATATATATATTTATGTCTATTTATAAATATATCTATAATATCTATTATATATTATTATATTTTATTATTTATATATATATATTGTATATATTATATTATATATATATATACATATATAAATATTATATATATGTATAATATATTATATATTATTATATATATATATATATATATTATATATATATATATTTATTAAATATATATATATATTTATTATTTTTATATATATATTATCTATTATATATATATTATATAATATATATTATCTATATATATATATATATATATATATATATATTTATATTATAATAATATATATATTATATATATTATAATATTAAATATATAAGTAAATATATATATATATATATATATATTTATTATATTATATATATATATATATATATTTTATATATATAATATATATATATATATTATATATATAATATAAAAATATATATATATATTTATATATATAAATATATAATATATATATATATAGTTATATATATTATTTATATAATATTATATATAGTATATTATATTATATATTATATATATAATATATATATAA
>JABUQX010040710.1:0-44396 GCA_015478945.1 Trachelipus rathkii
AGAGAGAGAGGATACGTTCTGAAGCATAAGATGTTATTATAGAATCACCATTATTATAACACTATATAAATAGAGATAATAGGTGACAGAGATGAACGAAGAGAGTAGAGTAAGGAGATAAAGAGAGAATAGAGAGATGAATAATGAGTAGGAAGAAAAAAGTAATACTAATTATTACAGTTACGCCTCATGATCCATAGGAATAATTGGTCGTATATTAATATTATAGTAGGTAAATTAGATTGTAAGGTATAAAGAAAGTGATATTGTTATAATTAAGTGGATACGTATTTAAGAGTGAAGGAGAACACAGTTGAAGTTCTTAGATTTTTATTGTGTTTTTATTGTTTTAAGAGTTTATTATTACAAATTATGTTGAAACATTTTGAAGCAGTCAATTATACTTCAGACCTAAGACAAAGTGTTGTGCGTAGAGAAATATCTTAAAAATAATGATAGTATGATAATTAGCATTAGACTTGAGAAGAATTGAACATTATTAGAATATGCTGTCAGGCACAACTAATCATACGTTAGTTAGTAGTTACAATCTATATCATATTATATATATAGTTATATTTATATAGATGATAATAGACGATATGAGTAAGTGTGAATAAATAGCAAGGTTATAGTATATATATAGTATAGTATGATAATATAATATATTATATTATATATATAGTTATATATTCTATTAAGTATATGAATAGTATACTAGTAAGTTTATTAGTATTAGGGATATGTTAAGGGTTATTCACAAGTATCCAAGTACACTGCACTTATCTCTATTGTCATTTTTATTTATAATTTTTTTTACAACTCATTTAGAGTGACCATAATAAGCTTCTTTGGAGTGAGCCTTGGAGGATATAACTAGATTATGTACTGTACAATTGACGAAATATATACTTATGGAGTATCTATATAATTATATATACATTATATTATATAATATAATATATATAATTAATATATAATATATATAATGAATATATATATATATTTTTATATTAATTATTTATTATATATTATTTATATATTATATTTTATTTTTATTAATTATTTTTATATATTATATATATATATATATATTTTTATTTTATTATTTTATATTATTTACTATTTTTTTTTTTTTTATTTTATTTATTTTATATATTACTAATATTGTTTTTGATCAATATTATATATTATTATATAATTTTATATTATTATTATTATGCTCTATTTTATTGATCAGTATTTTATTAATATGTTTTTATATGTATTAGATATGAAATTATCACTTACAGCAATACCTTCGTTCAACAACCGCTACTGAAACATTATATCTAAATACACTAGATAATATTAATGGTAATTCTTGATATTGATCTCGAAGACTATTTTATCTTAAATCATGATATATACAAATAAAAAAAATAGAAAAAAAGTATTTGTTTTATGAGACAATATTAAAATATATAGAAAAAAGAATAATATAAATAATTAGAGTGAATAAATTCTGAATATATTAAAATATATTAGTAAAAGAAATAATAATAAATAGATTAAAAGTACTATGAGAGAATTATTCACACCTTCACAATTCTATTACTAATATATTATTATATTATAGAGAATTACGACACAAATTAATAAGTGAAATGACTTTATTTTAGGAACGAAGCCAAAATTAAGATTAAAATAAGTGAGAGCTGTATTTAGTATTAATAACATACTAACAAAAAAGCGACGATGTATATTATAAAAATATTTATATAAATACTAATAAACTTTTCATATATTTAATATATTTACATAACATTTCTTTATAAAAAAAATAGTACTAAATATTACATGTATTCCAATAGTAAAGTTTTCAACACACTAATAAAACGTATCTATGTTTATGAATTCTATATACGGAAATTGATGTTAAGTATAAGTGATATGTATTTAACTTTACACTGATTATTCCATATATGATATATTTTTATAGGTAAAAGTAATAATATTTATTTATTATATATGAGATCCTTTTTTTTTATTTAGCAAATTATATATAATTAATAAGTAAATTTCCATTAAATAGAAATATTTATAAAATTGAATTTATAAATGTATAAATGGTAATATATAATATATTATAATATATATGATAATATATATATAATTTATATATATATATATATATATATATATTTATATATCAATTATACTATTAAATATAATATATATAGTAATATTAATATAATATTATATAATAATATATATGAATAATAATTTTTTACCGATATATGAGATATCTTGCCTAAGTATCCTTAATATTTGTTAAGATATATATTTAATATATATATATATTCACTTGTTGTTGAGAAATAGTGCATTTTCCATAAATTATTGAAACAGTAATAACTTTATTCCACTTAAATATTACTTATAAGTAATATATAATAATGACTATTATATAATAATCGAATGAAGTATATATAAATCTACCATAAGCAGCACAATTTAAGTAGCTTAATTTCATGGACCAATATAAATATAAATGAGATAAGATGAGGTGTATAATTGATCTGTTACAGAACCGTAGAGTCTTGTCGCTGCTATCGAGAAAAAGTAAAGAATCTTAAAGTACATGATTATATATATAATATATGCTATATTTTTAATTAATATCAAATTTTGATATTTATCAATTGAAAATAATTAATAATATATATACTTATAATTACTATAAGGAATAATATTATAAAGGTTTTTCTTATCTCTGATATTATTATTTAAATATTAATAATATTATTATAAGATTTAACTTATTAAATATATATATTATATATATATTAAATATATATCTATATATTAATATTATAAGTATATACAATATATAATATATATATATATATATTAATTATAATAAATATATATATTAATATAGTAATATATAATATATATATATATATATTAATATTATATATATATGTATTATAACTGTATATTATATTAGTGATATATAATTATATATATATATAATATATATATAATATATTTATATATACATACATATACTATCAGATACTATACTTAATTTTACCTATTACCACCGGAGGAGACATAAAATAAATTTAAATAATTATAAAATACAATATTTATAAAAATACATTAAAATAAATAATTAAATAATTAAATTAATAATAATATAAATTAAAAATAATAATAATAATAATAATAATAATATTAATAATTAAAGATAATTATATAAAAATAAATTAAATAATATTTAAAATTTAAATAAAAATAAAGACTAATAAATAATCCTTATACATGGCTAAGACGGCTATTATGACGTTTTATATCTTCGCCATCATCTCCTACGACACGGTTATCTCGTATCCTATAACCCCTCCTATACGTATGCCGGGGGTACCACTAATCACATACGATGGATATTTCACGATGAGATTATGAGGGCACGTTTGCCATGTACATCAGTCTACCCTATGCGGAAACGACCCTTGAGGCAGGTATCGCTAATACCCTATTGTCAGATAGGGAGGGAGCCTAACTTAAGCCCCATCTGTTCTGTTACCATACTTATAGCAAAGTAATAATAATTAAAAGGGGAAAAAGAAAGTATCTATATCAATAACTCATATATATATATAAAAAAAATAATTAAAAATAATTGTCCCTGCTAAATATAGTGTATAAACTTACTCTATACATTATTATATATCCACCGTGAAGATTAATGCACAAATATAAAACCATAAATATACATATATAAATTATAAAATAAATATATATAAAATCATTTATATTTAATTAATTAATAGAGTTATTTAAATTATATTTTCTAATAATAAATCAATATAGCTAAAAAATTAAAATAAATTCTTGATGTTGGCGTCTCTCTTAGAAAATACATCAAAAATTTAAAATTCTTATAGATGAATAGATTGATATCTACTCAACTATACTGATTATATAAATAATATAATTTTTGGAGAAATATAACTAATTCACTCTATATCTATAAAAGGGATTGAGGGGGGGTACTGAGAGAATTAACGTCTAACATTTAGGGATTTTGTATAGGGTATAATTAATATAATAAATTATAATTATATAAAATCACACGATAATTCACACAATACAAGAATATAACACTAAGTACGCGTCTGTGCCGTGTGGTGCATATCTATTATTTTTCATCTTTCTTATTATTATTTTTTTTTATATTATTTTTATATTTGTTTAATAAAAAATTATTTATAGATCAAAGCAATTTATATCAAATTACTAAATTCACCTACTATTTAATGAAACTGTCTTAGACACTATATTCACAAACTATATAGTATTAATTAATATATAAATATATAATTAATATAATATAAGATAATATATATATAAGTATATATATATATTAATAGTTAATTATATATAATATATTATATAAATATAATATATATATATATATATTATAATATAATATAATTAATATAATACTTATAATATATATATTATAATATTATAATATTAATATATATATATGCACTTTATACTATCAATATATCCACAATGTATATTAGTATAAAACTTTATCATACATAAATATACATATTTATTATTCAATATATCAATATATATATATTATATTATATTAATATATATATAATATATATAATATATATATATATCATTAATGATTATACATGATAAGGACAAAACAAGTCGACGCATATTGTAAATACAGCTAGGAAAATGAAAAAAGAAGAAGAAATATATTAGGGTTATAAAGGGGTTGAAGATGATAAATACTCTAGGAGAGCATTAGAATATCAAGCTATTTATATTATATAATAACGTGAAGAAGAAATTTTATAAATGAAATCTGAATAACATATTTATAAAAAATAATATTTATATGTTTTGAAGTTCTTAATTCAAATATTTTCACAAAATAAGAAATTATATTACAAAATTATAACATTAATAGTAAAAAGAGAGCTACAAAAATTTTGGTCTTGGCAAAATTTTAATAAGTAATTTTCTTTAAAATATCTGTAAAAGGAGAAAAAAAATTTACCAACATTGTGTACGATATATGATTCTAAATGATTATGCATGTGAGCGAATTATTTTAACATATAAACAATATAATTTAGAATATCAATTACCTACTACTAGGTGAATTTGAGGTTATGGTTATAGGATGTATTCTGAGTATCTAAAGGAGGATAAGATATAGATATAGATTATAGAGTTATTATATCACGAGTACTAGCGGTATATGAGATCATATGTAAAGAGTCTTAACTTTACGCATTGAGTTATAGGTCGAGCCAGGAGCTTAAACCCGGTCTTTCCTATGAGCTGAGAAATACTCTTGGCTCCTACTATAAGGTTGGGATCTTATCGCCTTAGAAACACGAAGCTTACTCTGGAGAATAGAGCTCTAGGAGAAACACAAGTGATTGAGAGACTAATGAGAGTAAGAATGCTAGTATCTACTGAAAGGGCGAAACCTCAATCATTAGAGAGTGCTTAAGCTTAAAGGGAGAACGATGCAAAAACCAGTATTCTAATCAGAGTCACCATAGAGGAAATGGTCTGGCCACTGAGATAAGAGAAGTGTATACCTAAAGAGAGTGAAGATATTAAAAGTTCGGGCCAGAAGCAAGAAATAAATAATAAACTGATATCTAGAGAGAGGTACTAACTAGACACAATAATGGAGAGTCGAAGACTCACAGTTACACTGAGAGATGAGTTATATTAGAGAATATACTAATAATAAAATAATGAAATTATACATAATAAATAATATAATATAAAAAAGAATATATAATATAAATAGAATAATAAAAATAATAAATATAGTATAATTAAATCATATATAAAAGTTAATTATAATAATAATACACTTCAATCATAATAAAATAATATAATAATAATAATAATAATATAATAATAATATAATAATAATACATAATAATAATAATAATAATAAATGTAATAATATAATAAATGTAATAATAATAATAATAATAATAAATAATAATAATAATAATAATAATAAATATAATAATGACCTATCATAACAAGGAATAGAGTAAACGCGGATAATATATCAATATTGAGGGTCTACACAACAAAAATTTTCAAATAGAGGTCATATGTTACTTTTAAATACGAATAATAATGATAATATTGATGATGATTACTTAACACCGTATAGTATACAAAATCTCAGCAAATACACATTGACAATTATACAAATTTTATAGTATATGAGATATATATATTATATAGCACATTTACTATAACTACACACAGTATTCAATATTAAATAAGACACTCTAAACTGACACATACTGATATACTACATTATTAAAAAGACTGGATCATAATTTGACGGTTAATGAGGCAAATCGCTGAGCTAGTAACATATCTTACTCTGCGCGAGAATATATCCTTAAGCAGATGAAGTGAAGCGATTAACAACACACTTCAGAAAAATAGCCACAGAAAGTAGCACATATAAGGCAAGATGTGAAGTTGAAATAGAAGTAAGAGTTAGATCAGATAGTGAATTAGAGTAGAACAAAGTTATTTAGAGATATTATTATTATTATAGAAAGAATAGAATTATTTAGTTATTTTAACTAGTGAAGAATTAGGGTTATAGCATAGATTCAACGCCTGAAAATATAAGCTGTGAGGTTCTTGAGTTAATAGTTTACATAGTAATATCACCGAAGGTATAGGTCACGTCCTCCCTGTACGCGAATAGCAAAAAACATAAGCAAGATTAAATCACAAATGAGTATGTTAGTTTAGTTTATGTGATAAAATAAAAGATATATAAATGTATCTTCCCCACTCAGTGGTTTTCTATAAGTGAAGAGATAATATGAATAAGCACTGAGCACAATACGAAGGATATCTCCCATTCGAAGCAGAAAGCAGTTATCGTAGCTACTATTTCACTAATGTATAATAACAATATATAATACACAACATGCAAGTTATCGCGAAAATGCTATATTGTTGTTACTTAGAAAGTGACAAAACACACATTTCAACCAGCTGTTGAGGCGGAGGTCCCTGTCCTGCTGAGTATAGACGTAAAGAAGACAGAAAAAATATTATATATAGATTCAGAGATTATCAAAGGAGATCGAGAGAAACCAGAAGAGAGAGAATTAACAAGAATAGCGAGAAGAATTAGAGGTAGCGAAAGATCGGAGATGTTGGCTTCATCTAAAAATCGATCAGGAATACGAAAAGAGGCAGCACTCAACTGCTTAGGTCATATAATAGTTAATATAGTAATATATATATATATATATCTATATATACTAATATATATATATTAAAAATAATATATAACTATAATTACTATATATATATGTTAATATAATATTATATATATATATATATATATATATATATATATATATTATAATATTTAAGATATAAATATATAGTTATATATTATAGTATATAATATGATATACTATATAATATAATATATATATATATATTTTAAGTGACGTAGTATAGACGTGATTTAGTGTGATAGGTAGCGCAGGCTATTATAATAAGAGTATCCTTTCATAATCTTTACTTAGTAAATAATAATAAATAAATAAATAAACGATATTTCTTAGAAAAATAATAAAATTTAAACTATCAAAATTATATAATAATAATCTAATATAATATATATTAATAAATTAATAATAAATAATATAATATAATATATACATATGTACATAAGTTTCTGAGAGATATATTAATATATGAAGACTGCGTTTAATATTTTATTACGATAAAGGCCAAGATTGGTTTCTATATATTTATCCAATATTTAAAATAATAACTTATATGTTTGAATACTTTTAAATAAATAATCTAAAATCCTATAAGAAACATTGAGCATAATATATAAATCTCTATTGACTAAATATATCAATATATTAGAAAAGACAAAATCTTAAATAATCTAAGAATATATAAAATATATATTTTCACTATATTTTTTTATATATTGCTCCCTGGTTTAATAAGGGTCATATATATATGTTAGCAGCGAACGAGTAAATAAAATTAATAAATGCTAATTGGAACTAATTCTAGGTTAGGTTATCACAATATAAAATATAAAACAAATAGATAAAATAAATAAATCTATAAATAAATTAATTAAATGATATAAAATATATATATATATATATAAAGGAAATATATAAGTCTGCACTAACACACGAGATGACAAAACAATACTTTAGTATGTATCATCACGCAAAATTTTATATAAGCATATATAATTCAGTAAAAATATATATATAATGTTAGGAGAAGTTTTATGATATCAAGTAATTTTAAGTCAATATATAAATATTATATGAGTATATTAGAAATCATTCTTATACTACTCACAGAGTGAGCACAAAAGTCTGCCTGAACTAAAGTTGTATACACCTGAATTGTTTAATATAAGTAAGCTATAAGTGGTATACAATACTTACTAATACAAAAAGCGTAATTATTTGAACTACACATTTACTAAAGGAACTGAAGATAATCTATAATATATATATACATAATATATAATATATAATACTATATATAATATTATATATATAATATTATCTATATATATATTGCCGTCAATTAGTCCGAGGAGAAATTCTTTTAAGAAATTACGAGAAGACGTGAACTTCTGCAGCCTCTACTAAGCCGCAATCGCTTACAATAATCTGCTATTGCATGCAACAGTTTCGATAATATTTAGTAGAGAATATAGGTTAAGATTTAGGAGTTATAGTGATAGATTAATATGGTTATGAGGTTAGGTTATAGTAGTATATTGGGACCTTTAACTAAGTGAGTATCAGTATAGGTTTAGTAGGTTAGGTTAAGTTATTTATACCTTCAAAATTAGAGTTATTTTTTGAACTTAAGGAAATTTATCAATACATTATTCTAGATGGAAATTTTATTAGAAAAAAAAATTAGGTATATATTAAAGGGTTTCAGAAAATTTCTAAGTACACAAAAAAATTAAATATATTACTATAGGTGATCACCGTGTAATAATAAGTAAATTGATAATAGCCCAACTAAATAATCCACTAAAACTCTATTGAAACAGTTATAACTTATTTGACTACGTAATATTACTAAGTATATAAATAGCATGTCGTTAATAAAATATAATGATGCAGTATGTTGTTGCATTAGAACATTATATAGAAGAAAGTGTCACATAGATCCATAATATAAATCAATGATTTTGCCATGCTGAACAGTGGTAATGAATAGTTAAGTATTTAGTGTAACTCACAATATAGAGTATAAACGTCTGAGTTGACTTAGTCAGTCCTAATAAAGAGTAAATTGTATTCAATGTTTAGTAGGATGAAACTATAGTTATTCCTTAATATAATAATATCTCTAATAGTTAACTTAACAAGCGTTAATGCCTCATAATGAAATATAATTATTATAATTACTTAAGTTTCCTACATAAATTATATTATATACTTTAGGTATTAATTAGATTACTAGTCATCATCCTTTAGCTAACTATAATATAACATCGCTCATATATCAATTTATATCAACTTTCATTTAATTCTTTATCCATCATCAACATTACTTCCACTAAATTTTATCTCGATTGAAGTGAAAAAACCTGAGTTAGATAGGTAGTATATATAGTGCCTGGAGCAAGTTAGTTTCTATTCATATAATCAGCAAATATATTATACATATACAAACTATTGGTTTATTATAGGCCCATGGTAGTTTGGGCGCGACTAATTCTTACTCTACACTAAGTTTGATGAGCTATTAAACTTCAAACTATTTGAAGAACCTAATATTAATAATAACCATTAATAGGAAATAGCTTATCATAACAGTCTCATCATACTACAAGCATACCGATATTAACACTCTCTAGTAACATAGTATTATACTATAGTATTATAAAGCAAAATTATATGAATAAGCATAGACACAAAATTAAAAAAACAGTGCATGAGCATATCTCTAATATATATAAATATAGTATTATATATATTAATATATATAATTATATATATATATATATTAATATAGATATTATATATAATATAATAATATATATAATATATAAATTTATATAATATAATTAATAATTATATATATATATAATATATAATATATATATATATATTATATATTAATATATTATAATAATATATATATATTATATATCAATATAATATATATATTATATATATGTATATCTATAATACTAATATATATATAGTATAATAATCAATATCAATAATAATATTACTTATAATACTTATAATAATTAATAATCGCAACGAATTAATACATATAATATATATAGATATTATATAGGTATTAATATATTATATATATATAGATATAATAATAATATATATATATATAATATAATATATATATATAATATATCTATATTTAATATAATTAATAATAATATACGTTAATATATTATATATTAATAATTAATATAAAATATACATGTAATATATAGTAGATAAATTAAATAATAGTATATAATCAATAAAAATTATTTAAAGTAAAATGTAAGAAAAATTTAATCAGAAAATTCAGCCACAAATTAATATTAAAATTAAACTATTTTTAAAATTATAAAAAATTATAACTAAGTTAATAATAATCATATATGAAACTTTGAGACAATTTGCTTTAATTATATATAACACATGCGTACATATAACACATAAACTGTCATAGTCGTCTTACAGTCTTTTTCATTTTACATCGTGAAATACTTCATCAAATATCTTAATGAACTATAATAAATAAAACAAGAAAAATAAAGCACTGAAGACGTATCAAAGCTTCAAAAGACAATATAATATTGTTCATTATTAATAAATCATACTTACCTTTTCCAGACTGTGACAATAAAACATGTTAGGCAAAACCTTTTTAATTATTGGTCGGACGAGACTGCTAAATCATAATTACTAACAAATACCAGAAATTAATAAATAATAATATATAAATATAATAATAATAATAATAATATAAATGATAATAAAAACTATATAATATATATATATAATAATAAAATATAAAATAATAAAATATAATAATTATATAAATATAATAATAAATTAAATAGATATAATAATTAAAAATATAATAAATTCCTAACTAGTGCTAAAAAAAAAGATAATTAACAAAATAATTAATGAATACATAATAGTAATAATTAGCAATTATATCAATAATAAATAATTAATTAAAGTAATAATGATATAAAATAATATATAATATAAAATAATATAAATAATTATAAATGAAATAATAATAATAATAAATAATAAATAATAAAAATAATAATAAATAATAAGTTAAATAATATGAATTGTTATTAAAAATCAATATAAATAATGAATGATTAAATATAATGTAGATCGAGTCACACAGAATGTGATATGTATATTAGTTTCATAGCTTTGTCTATTTATATTAGTGACTAACTGTAAATCTAAAAACCTAAATAATTTTAACAGCCTTATTAAAGACGGTTCTATAAAAAGTTCTCAGAGTTGTCATCTCACATTAGAATCTTGGGCAAGACTTATATTCGACAAAATCACATCTGAGAGAGAAGCATTAAAAATAGAATGACGCATCCAAATAGTACTCAGGAAAAGATTCTTGTATCTAAATACACATATACAAGCTATATTATGCCGTCTAGTAATGTAAGCTGCAAGCTCTTTCGTAGCTGCCTTACACTAAGTCTCAATCACAGTGCACACATCATCCAACGACGAGAGTACTAGTCTTTCGAAACTTTATTATATGACGAAGCAAAATTAAAATCAAAATATTACAATTATTACAAATATAATAAGTGAGATTAAAACTAAAATTTAAAATATACCAACATACCACACATCAACAGCAACAAAATTATAATTGCTACAAATATGACAAATTTCACAAGACTCTACTATCTTGTTCCGCACTTTGGACTTAATGGCACTTCTCCTCTCTGAGATTATCAAACCACATTACACACCGCGGGTGGCAACATCCCGCGGGATTTAACGCATTGTCCGGTTAGTACTGAATAGTCATGATAGGCGTAGGTATTCGGCGCCTAATAATCGCTTTCTTATGAGAGCAATAGGTACAATACACTAGACTAGCACCCGAAGACATCTCGAGGTCAGAAATACCATACATCATCCTCCTTTCCCTTGTAAACAATATTAGAGTTATTGTGGGACATTGAAGCTTTTAGGATGTAGTGTATCAAGTATAATTAGAGTTATATAATATTTTTATGTTCTTCTTGCATAATGTGGTAATTTATACTTGATTTGTACACTATGTGTCATGCAACTAATACGCTGCCGAGCTAGGATATTACGTACGAGTATAACCATGTTAATATATATGAGTCAGTTACAATACTCACTTCTCACAATATAGTACATGCGATTTAGGTCACTTAATATATTAATATAACTATATATAATAATATATTTATAATACTATAATATATAATATAATATATATATATATATATATTAGGTAATAATATAACGATCACGATTGTAGCAATGTAGAAGTGAATGTAATCGCACAACTTACATGGATAATACGATTCGAAGATATACCTTATTACGTCATAAGTCGAGTATGTTAATGCAGCTACAAAGTACAATATAAACCTAATAAGATACACCACCTAATGCACAGATAGAAAATCTAAATAAAAATTATACCAATAAATAAATAGATATATAATAATTATACTATCAAATTTGATTAAAAATAAGAAGGAATTTTTACGAGTATCTTATTTACGCTGCAGAGTCCCTCACTTATAAGAAAGATCAAAAGATACAAGACATCAGTATATAAATAAGGTTCAATTTCTTGGCTATTTCACTCATAAATATTTTTACAATTAATAGAAAGAAAGAAAAAGCCACAAATCTAAATTAATCAACTTCATAATTATATATTTACACGTATATAAATTATAAATATTTAGAGTTTTAATATCTTTGATTATTATTATTAATTGTAAATTAAATTGTATAAATATTTTAGTGAGTTTATAAATTTTTTGCTTCTGAGAGTTACAATAAAATATAAGTCATATCCTGAATAATAGCCATCACTGTAGTCAGAACGAAAAGCTTGGATCATTTACAAGAATGGAGCTAATGATATTATTATCAAGAATTGTCCCACTGAAAAAAATTTAAATGAATAATTATGTATTAGGAAGGATTTATTATGTGAATGATATTTTGCTCTATGCAAAATATAAAATTAAAATATATAAATATAATATAATTAATAATAATTAAATAATATATAGAATATTATATAATATAATAATTATAAATAAAGAAGAAGAGTAAAAAAATAGTAGAAATAGAAGATAAGAAAAGAAGAATGAGCAGATATGAAAGAAGACAGAAGAAGAAGACTAGCAAGAAGAAAATAGAAATTTGGGATTTAGAGAGAGTACAGCATATAAGTCAAGTGAAATAATAAAATGACATTTCACACTTTGAGCAGAAAAGCTTAATACTATATAACACTACATTCTAAATTCTATCTTTATCAATAGAAGCACCACACAGGAATAAGAAGATCTAATAACAGAGCACTAATAATGCTAAACATGTTGTTAAAAATGTTACTTAGAGACACACAGCAGGAAAACAGACAAAACCAGTCGCAGCGAGCGAGAGAAGAGAAAAGACATGTAGTAAAGTATATTATCAAATCATATCATAGCAAAACTCTATATAAATATATAACTATCTTACGACACGGTAAATAAATTCATCAGGTAACGATTATCATATATGAATAGACAAATATTATAATAGATATATTATATGAAATATTTAAGAGCTTCCTCAAATAAATATTAAATGATTACACTGAGATAGAATATATGACAGAAAGAAGCAAACAAGGATGAGAGGCATGGCCCCAACATTTTATAGTGTAACAACTAAAACAATAACTATTTACCCAACAATAAACAAGTCACATATTAAAAGTACAACATATTAAGGCGGCTATGTTACGTACTAATAATAAATCAACTATGAAATAACTCAATCAAAACTGCAATATGTATATATTTCCAAAAATGGGCAGTACACCCTTTCGTAGTTAAGCACCTATCATTCCTTTCATATAAACTCCTCTCAAATTCATGCAAAAAACACTGTCTAATATAAAATTAGAAAAACATATATAAATCGCCATTATTACTATTATTAATATTAGTACACTTATTTGATTATAAATCTGCTCCCAAACCTAATTATCCACTCACAATTAATCCTACTATCACTCTTATCACAACTCATCATTCACTTTATTAGCTAATACTAATTTAGATCTTCATTATTATATCACCAATTACAGTCACATATAACTTATATCTATACACAGCTCGTTCACCTCAGTATAAAAATCTCTAGCTTGATCCATGACAATTTAAGTCTTCCTAAACTACGCTCTAAAGGCATTCCCCGAGCAAACTATATCTAAAACCCACTCGATTCTCTCCGATATAGTTTTAAATAACAAATATAATAATATATATAATAATAATATAATAATAGATAATAATAATAATAATAATAATAGAGAATAATAATAAGAATAATAATAATAATAATAAAACTCAAACCAGCCTTTCCAAGCCACATACTCTATTAACAGCCACATAACACCCTCCATCTCTGACTAGAGACAATACAAAGCACACTCCACATCCAGGAGGCGAGCGACACCTAGGGAATCACTCGCGCTACCATACCCCTAGTCTTTCTCAATCACGATATGAAATACTTTTCATTAACCAACATCTGCACATCCCTCACCTCAAACTCTCCCCAACTCTCTCTCTCTACACTTAGACACATATCCCCTCTTCCACCACTATGCTTCTTTTGCACTCCTCTTCGCATCTCTGCCAAACGCGGAAACTAACTTGAAACATTCATACTTCGAGTTCTACACCACCTACTCACCTTCTCAAAATATATACTCCCAGCGACTCATAACCTACTATCTATCGTCATACTATTAACTAATCTATCTCCTACCTAGCCTCCTGAATTATATTACCAACCTCTATCTATCTATTATCTAGCGAGACTCGTAGCCATATCTCACAACTCCATCTATCATCTTCCATAATAATACCTTCATAACAAGTACATCTAAACTATCCTCCTAATGCATTCCGTCACCTAGGTCACAGATAGAACACATACAAACTGTAAATTATATTTTATATATATGCTACTATCTATAAATAATTCACAATATATATAAATTATTGTTAGTTCATATATATATAATAGTAAGATATATATAACTAATATACGATTATTATCAATAATAGAAACAATATATTAGACTACAAATTCGTATTAATATTAATCATATACAAATAAAGATAGCTACTTAATTAATAATACATAATAAAGTAATAATCATTCATAGAATCGAACCAACTTCGAATTAATGAAAAGTTTAATACCTTAAAATTTTCACATAAACAGTAAAATTAGCAATTAAATATGAACTTATTAATATTTAATTTAATTTTACATTCAATTTCTATGGTTTCTTTTTATATATCTATATATATAGTTTAAAACCAATTTTATATTATTAAGAATTATATAATATTCACATAAACTATATTAATGGTAGTTATATATGATATAATATATCATATAATTTATAAAATATATTATTAATAGAAATATAATCAATATTTTACAAAATGGTACAAATTAATTAACATAAATTTAAAAATAAACTCTTATTTAAATCCTAGAATCAATGAGTAATAAAAGGATATTTTAATTTATTATATTAAAGATATACATATATTATTAATATTAAATCCTAGAATAAAAAAATAATTAATAAATAGATCAATATCCAAATAAATAATAGAGTTAAATAAATATATATTATAGAATAAGAATGTGAGCTTATTATACAACTGACATCCTATTAAAGAAAAAAATATATAAAGAAATATTTAAAAAAAAAATAATAGCTAAACATGAAAGAAACATTTTTATTATTACATTGGATAATAAATAAAATTTTCTGCCTCCTAGTAGATCAATTTGTAATATAAAGTAATTTATTTCAATAATAATAATATGAAAATTATAATTAGGATAATAAATAATTGAAAGTGTTTATTCAGAAATGAAAATTTTAAAAAGAACTCGAGATAAAAATATTTACTTTAAATTATAAACAAACGAAAATAAATAAATAAATAATAAATATAAAAATTCTTAAATAAAAAATCAATACAATATACAAAAATCAGCAATTTATTCTTGATATAATAAATATAAATAACAATATGCCCACAAACACAATTATTCATATATCACAAATTTACTAAATAACTTTCTCAATAACACTGAATTTAAATAAATCGCGATCAGTTACTGGGAGAATTGTACCTGAATAAAAGACTAAGCTATATTGGACAAATAAAAAGCAATAGAGACTACATATATACCTCGCTAAAGAATTAAGAGAAACTGATTACCCGAGATATAGTCTCCAACTTACAAGTAAGACTCCAAAAGCACAAAGGATTTAAAAAATATCTCGAAACGTCTGAAAAGAAATAAAATTCAGCCCTATTCTATACAATTAGAAAACGTATCAATGAACAGAGAAATAGGTAATATAAGGCATTTGGTCATTGGAGAGTCGAGAAGGACAGAAACTTGTGATATTATAAAGGATAATAAAAAACAGTATATCTTCATTTAAAACACTAAGTTCACTTTAGGAAGTGACACTATATATCATATCTATATATAATTGAAAATTATATAAGACATATATATATATTAAAATCTAATATATATAAGTAGATTAAAACAAAAAATTTAAAAATATATAGTATGAAGAATAAATAATATAATAATATATAATGATATGTTCATGTATATATAAATCATAAATTATAGAATATATTTGAGTCATTTTTTTATTTATCTTATTCTTTTCCCATCTATTTACTATATAAATATATAAGTATTAGTCAATTGAACATACAAAATGTAGAGGTCATAGGATAATTGTAGAGGAGCGATTTTCAGTTGAGCTATGTAACGCAAGTACTCCTGTGATTTTCTCAATCTAATTTCTATCCAATTAAATAGCCTTTTGTAGAAGCACGATCAACTCAAGAATATTTTCTCAATTTTGTCACAGTTTTGGTGCTGTGCAGTTTTTCGAGCTCTACTTTTTAGTTTTAGTTTATTATAACTAATGGTGTTAAGGATATAGTAACAATATCATGGACTAATAAAGAAGAGACACATTTTTTATAAATAATTATTTTCAAATTTATAAATCGAACATATTTCATGGTTCGATTAAGACAAACACATCCTCGACGGAAAACTAAGAGACCTATTGTATACACATGTAATCTATCAACCAATAAAAAGTATGTTTCAAGAGTGAGCGACGATGAATAATACACTAACCCACTAAAACCTGTTCGCTATCACTTTAGCTTAAGCGACCATATATTATATATATTATATATATATATATAATCTATATATATACAATAAATATATATATAAATAATAATATATATATATATATATATATATATATAATATAGTATAGTAGTAGCGTATAGGTAGGGCCAAACTCGGCAGTTACCCAGGTTCATCAAATTACCAATCAAGAAGAGCATTGAATGAGGTGGATAAAAGAGGTAGATCAAAACATTCTATTATATATAATAATATAATATACATTTACAGTAGATATTAATATATAATAATACATGGCTACTACCTATAGGTAACAGTCCGAAAATAGCTCTTATATGTTGACGTATACTATTATAATAGAGCTATATTTAGTATATATACCTATTAAGTATAATATTTATAATCTTAGGTAAATACTTAGGACTACTTCATAATGTCATGAGAAAGGGGTGAGTGAGGTTAGGTACGCTCGCTGTAGTTGTTACATACTAATAACTATGGCTATTTGGATCAAGGGTCGAGAGTCATAATAACGGCAAAAAAGCGCTTATATTATGATATAAACTAGTCTCACGTAACTTTTCAAATTCATTATAAATTAACCTTCCTATAAGTTATAAAAAACCTAGGATTAGGTAAATGTCGCTATTAGATTTTCCTTGATTACACAAAAAAGAGAGTAACATAAAAATCCAGTCTCAAGCGGAAAACCCGTTCATTCTAGTAAGATCTTATAATAAGTATTAATACATAAGAGCCTGCAGTAAAATGTTAATTTTTTTATGCTAAAATTAGCTGTCACTGTCCACAATATATGAAGATTGTTAAAGATAGAGATTATCGTGTTGTGATTAAATGAAAATATTCTCACTCATTGCAATGTATCAAATTTTCATCATCTGTGAGTAAGGGATGGGGCGTTCACAAGTGACTACATATATGCGGGCCTTAAATATAATAATATTATTTATGTTCTTATATATACACTTAAGCAATATATGTATACTGTTGTAATTACATATATATATACTTTAAACTTTGGTATTTAGGTAAACTATGTGCTTGTACAATATATGATAATATAACATATAGTATAATACTTATATATAACTATATATCGCTATGATATAGTGATATAACATATATACTTTATAGAAAAGTGTTTATTTCGTATAAATCTAACTAACATATATACTATTATATTATATATATATAAATATATGGCGTCAGTATTGCAATACTCAACTCTCATTGCAATAGAGATTGGTACACGCGTTTATGAGTATGCACTTACGGTAGTATATATACATACATTATGAATTAGGTACTAATATATCACGGAGCACTTGAGAAGCAAGACTAATAGAATATATTTATTGTTGACTATGATAATTATAAATATATGACTTCTTAATAGTGATAATAAAAATGTAATATAATATATTCATTACTTTAAAAGGCTATATATATATATATCCGGATATATATATACATAAGTATATTTTTATATAATTAGATCAAAATAAGATATTCTGATGATATATATATAATAATAGCTTTAATTTATAATACACTAAAATAAATTATCGCGATATTGAGATTCAATATATGATAGAGTTTTAGGAGCTATCTATTATAATAAAAAGAGAGCTCAGATAATACTACAAAAATAAGGTGCTACTTTATAGTTCGATATATATCTATTTAAAGTTTGTCTTCTGAAAACATTCTTAGATGTAATAATTAGATTTTATAATATAACTTGATACATAACCCCTTCAAAATAACACATATCACTGAGTTTTTATTCATCTGCTTATGAAAAAATAGAGTATTAAACGATGTACTCGAGGTTATACATGTAATCATCTCTACGACTCTCATTACGCTCCTTAATCCTCTTAAACCGAGCTCTCTCATTTCTCTCTCTCTCCTCTACAACTACAACACACACACAACAACACACACCACAACACACACAGCACACACCACACACACACACCACACACACACACACCACACAACACACACTACCGCACACACACACATATATTGTAATATATATATATATATATATATATATATAATTAATATATAATCTAATATATAATGATATATATATATATTATATATCATATATATATATATATTAATAATATTATATATATATATATGATATCTGACAGTTGAGGGATGGTCGGGAATACCTATTACTAATAATACTTGAAATTATTATCCTTCCTTTATACTTCTGAAAAATGAATAATTAAAAAATGTTACACATAATTAAAATTCAATCGGTTAAGATGTCTATTTTGTATTAATTATACGAGTACTCACTATATTATCTAGGACTATAGATGAGAAAATATAGTTCAGTTAGAAGATCTGGAAGTGTACGATAGCATCAATTTCCTTTTAATATTAATATACATATATATTATACCTCTTAACCCCTATACACATTAATATATATCGATACTTATTGAGATAAATAAATACCCTTATTACATTCAGATATATATATATACTTGAGAGAATTAATATGATGATATATATATATAAATATACGATATATATATATATAGTATTATATATACGAAAATTTCAACTAGTAACACATCTGTTGTGAGGTATCTATCCCCGATCGCGTTCTTATCTATGAATCCTTCTATATCTCATCAAGATTTTATTTAAAAAATCAATTAAATTATACCACTGTGAGGCTATTTAAATATAACTGCTAGTGATTTTCACTTCTCTATTGCTCTATATATGATAATTATTACGGTGCTATCGCGACAGGAATGTTGAAAGAACGTTAGATTATTTTTATAAGAAAGGCTTAGCCCAAAATACAATTGTTATTTATATGTCTGATCAGGATTTTATATACATTGATTTACGGTTGGTTTTGATAAATTATTATCTGTACCTACAGTATTACCTATAAATATATATATATATATTATATCATAAGTAATTATTATAGACTCAATAACTCGCACGCAGCCCATGATCAGGGATTTAACTGACAGCCACATTTTGGTATAAAACCAATCGATATAAGTCCGTTTTTACAATAAACCTATATAAAGATCTGGTTATGAAGAAATGATAAAAATCAAGCCCAACCACTACATTATCACTTCCAGATAAACACATCTTACACACCATACACACACCGGACATTAACACACACAATGTTAACAACGCGCCTACCACGAGACACATTACCGTAAAATCATATAAAGGGACTCAAATATTTATGCATGAAAGAAAAATCGCGGATTATGAGATTATCATTTCCGTCATTTAGATAACTTACTTGAAATCCTATATGTCTGTTTGCCCAAACAGAAGTCATAATCAGCATCAGTAAATTGGTTACGTGAGTTCTCTCTTAATTCTACTACCATCACATCTGTAACTCTAACGAAAAAATTGCTCTTATGGGTTAAGAAACTAATATACAATAATTTATGAGAAATTAAATTTAATCGCCTCTGTTATTGAGAATTTGTACAGATGTAAGCATTATATGGAGGATGGAATAAGCACTTTCTTTGCTGAGTATTGGCAAATAGTAATATTGATATTCATTTTTTTAATGTATTCGTTGATGTCTTGCGAAGCAATAAAATTATAATTCATTAATGTTATCACACAACGTTAATAATATATTATGATGCAACTTAAGAGTATATATAGACTTATTATACAATATATATATATATGACACAATATTATATATATATATATATAGTATAAGTAATATATATATAATATATGATATAACGATTTATCTTAAAGTATCAGAAAATATAGGAGCAAATGGTAATGCGGATTTGGAGAGACAGAGGAACTCATTATACGAATAAAGCATTACACCTGCGAGAGGATGATTGCTTGTGAGTGATGAGTTGAGAAGGGGCATAAGAGACGCAAAATGGGAAACAGGGTAGGAAATCTACGCGATCACCTGTTATAGTCACTTCGTTGACCCACTAATTCTTCCGTGGTGGGCTATGCCTGTATGTGAGGCACTTCATGAAATTAAATATTAAGCAATGTAAAGAAGGGATTATTTGTAAACGACAAAAAATATCGTTTATTGCAGTGTCCTAAGCGTAGAAATATGTGATCAGAACACATTACTACATAAATATCTTTTGAACAACAATTTTTTATATCAACGAATTTATATAAAATACTTATTCTAAAGGTTTTATCCAAATTTTGCTTTACTTGGAACCTAATATATAACTAAATATACTATACTATCATACTATATAATAATATTATATAGTAAATATATATATATATTATATATATATTATATATAGATATATACGTATATATAATATATAACTATATATAAATATAGTATACTATAATATCCTAATTATCTTTATATTACTTTTATTATCCTAGTAATAATGTATTTAGAGTGTCCATTTATATAGCATTCTAGTCTATATTGAGTGAAGAATATACTATATATACTACACTTTGCCAAATATTATAAGACTCTTATTCACAAGCCACTCTATGTCCTCTATAGTCACTTGATAATATGGCTGTAAGTTAATGAGTTAGAGGTACTAGTAGATATATACTGATCTGTGTGTGAACGCTTGAGACTAATTATATATATAGAGCATATTCTATTTAGTATATAGCTCAATATATGAGTAAGTAGCATTAATATATAGTACATGTACTAGCTTTCACTACACCAGTACCATTTAATCTATTACCCCTTTGTGATTAATATCATCACTATACTTGTATTGTATCTTTGTCTAGTATATTATTTTATTCATAATAATACTAGTTTCAATATACGTATATATATATAATGTATTGCATCTTCACATGGCTTCAAATTTCCTTATACTTCTACTTTTCCCGAGTCATATACATATATATAAGTAGTTTTCTATACCATATATATGATGGTTATTATTTATATATCTACCTTTATACTTTTACGCTGATAATAGATATATTATATATATATACCTTTGCTTTTCTTTATCTAAATAAATGCATTAATATTCTAGGTCTATGTGCCTGACCCATATGGATCACAAATTTATGACTAGAATGTTGCTATGAAATATCTCTAAATACTAATTCATTACTCGTTTCATATACTACAGTTAAATAACTTACCATTTTATTAGTTATATTATTAATAATAATACCCTTTATATACATAATATATATACTCAAATATTACTAGATAGTCTCACCTATCCTTCTTTTGCATTTACGACGCATATTCTTTACATCATAACTACCAGTTATCTATTTATTAGCTTATTAATAAATACTATAACTATAATATATATACTGTTAAAGATTTTATTTTTACAATATATAACTTTTCCACAAATTAGGGTATATATCAATTTATATATATCATCAATCTGTCTTAAGCTATTATTATTATTATTCTATAAAATCTAAATATTAAATAAAAATTATAATTAATTTAAGTTACATTTATCTACAAGTAATTTGCACAAATCGAATTAACTTCGAGCAAAAATCTATAAATAATAATTATAATTCTCTCGTTCTTAAACTTTTCATTCAAATAATCTTTGTTGCCAATAAAGTTTATATTTTATTTGGTTTTAGAGGTGTAAGGTAATAAACTCGAAATCAAAGGGTGACTATCCCCCTAGTATATTCACCAAAAGATATGCCCAAGAAATAAAACAAAAATATATAAAATAAATCTATTCTTTTAGTACTATCATCTTAAAGCTGGATAATTTATAATACGAGAGTTGGAGTCATGTTTCTGGACCTGAATTAGCTGTCTTTTGGTATTAGTATAGCGTGACAATTTTACCGCTCGATCTGCTTGTGCAAGAACTAAATTCTAGTGAGAGAGAGAGAGTACGTTGCTGGGCTCAGAGATCCGTGGACTATCCCGTTGCGAGTATTATTCTTTCCCTTGCTCATTCTAATAATTAGAGAAGGCTGCTCTATTCCGTTTAGATTTCGCTATTTCTATCTGCATATTTGTTTCTTGGCGATTTCAATCATTTGTGGTCCTGTGAACACAAAGAGAAGAAATCACATTTCAATCTTACCGACCGAAAATATTGAACTTCATATTAATGAAACCATACAAAGACTACTCAACACGAAATTCCCCAACAGTTTCCCTAAGATTAAAATCTCCTCCCCCCCACTCCTCATCTTCTCCCCTAACTTCCTCTCTCCTACTCTTCACTCCAAGTATATCTCTCTCACCATCTCTCTCTCGTCTATAATTATATTATATTATATTAAGTATTACTAGTGTATAAATAAAGTATTATATTGACCACTTCATAGTTTATTAAATATATAGGGGAGATATATGGCTCAGGTTTATCATATACTTAATCTTTATTGATAGAGAATATAGGAGGTTCATAGTAATAGTATACATAATAATATATAGACCTAATACTATAGTATAATATAATTAATAATAATATTAGATATGTAATGTTCTTAATATATATTTATATATATTATATATTATTTATATATATATAATTTTACCAATTATAAAATATATTAGATAGTTCTTTAATACATATCTCATATATATATAAAGTAAATAATTCATATTATATTATCGTTTAATTATATTTATTATATATATATATATATTATATATATATATATATATATCTATAATATATACATATATATATCTATATATATAATATAATATATAATATAAAATATATATATATATATATTATAATATAAATATATATAATAATATATAATGATATTATATATATATATACACAATAAGATATTCTAAAAACTAAATGTATTTAAATAATCTGTTATTTTTAAATAATACTTTCAAAATGCTTATAAAATATATGAGTTAATCCTAGATTGCATTTTCTCTAAAATCAGAGAAAATGAAATCGGTTCACTAGCTTTTCCTTAATCACATTTTTTTTTTTAGCATAAATGCAATTCATTTTACCGCTTCTTTACCTTATTATTGTTATATTGCTAATAAGGTAAATTCTAGGGTAATATAATATATTGTAGCATTTTATATCATATTTACGTAAATAACTTGTACTTGGTGAAATTTGTAACCTATGATTTTGTCGCGCTTTGCTCTCCTCTCTTCTCCTCGCTTCTCTCTCTTCTCTCTCTCCTCCTCTCTCTCCATCTCTCCCTCTCTCTCTCTCTCTCTCTCTCTCTCTCTCTCTCCTCTCTGAGGAAATAAAAACATTTTGAATTCAGTTTGAATCAGCGAGAAGTTTATGTATAATACAAAACTGTGAAAAATAATAAAGAATTAATTTTTCTTCAGCACTCGTTTGTATAAATGAATGTAAATTTAATAAATGCCCAGAAAACTAAAGGTGTTTAACACCTTACCATTAAAGAGATAACTATAAAAGGGTAATAACTAGCTAAGTCAATCAAAGCGTAACCATAAAGCTTTCTGTTGTGAAGATGGCGGCTTCACAAACAGTGAAAGGTGGAATCCGAGTAACCCATCAGATACTGAGGCCTCTTCAACGCATAAAACGACCATACAATTCGAGCCTTCAAAGAAAAATTCATCAACTACTCCTGTATCCTGTGCACGTGGAGGAACAAAGCAGAAGAGAAACTATAAGCCCTCTCTCCCAACCGACCTGCAGTGGAGGAAGAACATAGAAGAAACGAAAACTCCCAACAATCGCTGCGCACTACAGAATGCCCTCTCCTCATACCATATAAGTATATATATATATATATATATAATATATATATATATATATATATATATAATAATATAATATAATATTATATATATATATATAATATATAAATATATAATATAATATATATATATATTTATATATTATATATATATATATATATATAATATATATATAATATAATATATATATAGTACTTATATATATATATATAATATAATAATTATATATTATTATATATATATATTCTATATATATATATGTGTTGTGTGTGTGGTGGTGTGGTGTTGTGGTGTGTTTTGTGTGTGCTTCTCCGCTGGTTGTTGAGTGTGAACTCCCTCTGCTTTTTTAATACCTCCATTAGAAATAATTAAATAAATTATTTTATTTAGGCAACAAAACGGAATCAAAAATGAATTTTCCCAACCTACGTTAATTCAAATAAATCAGGAAAACGCATTTATAATATATTCCTCAAAAAACCGAATAATTTTTCTGAAGAGCTTTTGCTGGCGACCTTATTCTCTGGGAATTTTGGCGTGCCTTTTAATGCAAGATTCCGCACCATAATAAATATAATTCTTCCAAAATTTTTATTATTTAAAAATTATATAAGCTTCCTCTCTCTCTCTTCTCTCCTCTCTCTCTCTCCCTCTCTCCTCTCTCTCCTCTCTCTCTCCTCTTTCTTTCTCTTTCTTCTTTCTTTCTCTCTCTCTCTCTTCCTCCTCTCTTCCTCTTTTCTCTCCCTCTCCTCCTCTCCTCTCTCTCTCTCTCTCGTTCTCTCCTCATTATATATAATAATATATATATATTATCTATAATATATATATATACATAATATATATATCATATATATAATATATATAATATATATATATATATATATATAATATTATATATATAATCTGTCTTTGTGGGCATATTAAAGAAAAGTAAATTTCCTCGATAGTCCATGAAGACCAATTAAAATGACTAAGTAATAAGCGGACTAAAATATGCAAGTAAAGAATTCATTTGAGATCCTTTGAGCTAGAAAGAAGCAAAAGGAGTTCAAAAGAAGCTAAAAGGAGTTAAAAGGACTTGAATAAGGATTACCCAAGAAGTTTCAAATCCGAAATTTCTGATATGAAGGAATAGATAAAAAATACAAAAATTGTCTTAATTTCGCTTAAATAAATCATTTTTGGCTTTCTTCGGTATTATACGAACGATTTTGGTCGAACGACATTTAGTCCGAAGGACATTCAGGTCGAAACGAACATTTAGCCGAACGAACATTTGTAGAACAGCACATTGTCGAACGACAGTTTGGTCAAACGGACATTAAGCAGAGCACACATATAGCCGAATGGATATTTAATTGGAAGGGACATTTAGTCTAATGGCAATTTGGCCGCAAAGGCCATTTAGACGATCGACATTAGTCAAAATGAAAATAAGTTTATTAAACATAAAAATGTTTTATAAAACATTTAAAAGACAACCTTAATTAATTTTCGACCAAATATTCGTTCGGTTAAATGTCTATGCCAGATATCCGGACACGTGTTATACTTTATGGTATGGTGAATTATATATATTATATATATTATATTAATTATATAATATATATAATATAAAATATATATATATATATATATATATATATATATATATAATATATATTATATTTATAAGATATATATATATATATATAATGATAAAATAAAAGTTTAATATCCCGACAACTAATCATAACCGATAAAATTAAAACATAAAAAGATAATTAGTTGTAGACTTAATAAGGTACTAGAAACGATGAAATAACATGTAGTGTTTAATATTCATATTTGAGAAAAAAGTAACTGCAATTATGTTATAAAACACACACCTACACACACATGCACATACACAATTTAGGAAAGGAAAAAAACAACACTAATTAATATTATTCACAAAAACGGGCAGAATGAAAGTGGTTTCATTTGTTTTAATAAAAGTTATGCGTAAATATAGTGGTGAGTTTGTTGGACTGTTTTATAATATTATATATATATATATTATATATAATATATTATATAATCTAATAATTTAAAAATAAAATAGAAAAGTTTATATAAATATATATATCATATATATATATATATATATATAAGTATATATATGGATGAATTCTGTAATTTTGCAGCCTCGTGGGAGCGAATTAAGTCAGATATAATAAAATATTATATATATATATATATATAAATATCTAATATAAAATTATTAAATAAAAAATATATTAATAAAAATTTTAATTAATATAATATATATATATTATAATATAATATATATTATATTAATGTCATTAGTCTTATTTTTGTATTTTGTGCCAAAGATTTGTTGAGACATTTTGCATGTGTACTATATTACACTGGAAAATGAAAATGTAGAGGTATTTAACTTAACGTTTTATATAACATTAATTTCCGAAGGTAATCTAATTCATTTTGTGCAAAAGCAACCAGTTTGATTGGTAGTTAAAGACCAACAGTAGTATAAATGATTTGAAAATATATTTTTTTAAATATTAACTAGTACATTCACTAAAAAATCAAGCACTCTCTCACAATCACAAAACCAGACAAGTTTATACGTACCTCACTAAAAAATCAAGCACTCTCTCACAACCACAAAATCAGACAGTATAAGAACTAGAGCCTTCACTAAAAAAATAAAGCACTCTATCACAATCACAAAACTTTAAGTTCTAGTACCTTCACTAAAAAATCAAGCACTCTCTCAGAACCACAAAACCGAAGTTTAAGTACTAGTACCTTTACTAAATAAGCAAGCACTCTCTCACCACCAGAAAACCAAATAGTTTAAGAACTAGTACCTTCACTAAAAAATCAAGCACTCTCTCACAACCACATAACCAGACAGTTTAATTACTAGTACCTTCACTGAAAAATCAAGCACACTCTCACCACCACAAAACCAAACAGTTTAGGTACTAGTACCTTCACTAAAAATCAAGCACTCTCTCACCACCACAGAACCAAACTAAGTACTAGTACCTTCACTAAAAAATCAAGCACACTCTCACAGCAACAAAACCACACAAAACCAGACAGATTATTTAACAAACTTACCGGTACTAAATATCTTCTGATTTCAGTAAGTGCATAGGCTATCCTAGCGTAAGCTTCTGCTGGGGGAGCATGGGCCGTGACTTCTACATGAAGCTCTTCGTGAAGATGACCATATTTCGGATCCGGATTCTTCCGAAGCTCTTCCTCTTTGGCTTTGTCTCGAAAAGAGCCTCGGCCTAATATAGCCATTTTGGTCATTGTCTCCTCCTGTAACCTCTTCAGGGAGTTTCCTTTTGGACCTAACAGTTTTCCAACGAAGTTGAACTGGAAACACAAAATCGATCATATAAATTAATAACAATAATAATAATAATAATAATAATAATAATAATAATAATAATAATAATAATAATAATAATAATAATAATAATAATAATAATAATAATAATAATAGTTTAATGTTATGAATATATATATATTAGTAGTATATTATAATATATATAATATATCTATATAGTAATATATAATATATATATAATATCTATAATAATAGATAAGATATATATAACAGAAGAGAGAGAAAAAGAGAGAGAGAGAAGAAAGAATAGAAAAGAGCGAGAGAGAGAGAGAGAGAGAGAGAGAGAGAGAGCGAGAGAGATCATTAAAGGACTAGGAAACAATTTAATTTAAAAAAGAGAAGTATATTAATCACTGAGTTGAGATACAAAGTTGGTGAAGAAGAAAACCAAGATCAAAGTTTCATAAAATATGCTCTAAATTTAATCTTCCAAACTGAAGAAGAACTGATCGAGCAAAGCATTACAATCAATTAATTTTCCCCCATTTTCGACTTTTTCACTCCATCTATTATATAGTATAGATATATATATATATATTAATATATATATATAATATATATATAATTATATATTATAATATATATATATATAAATATAATATATATATATATATATATACTAGATATACTATCGCGTAAGAGAATATTGAGACGTTCCACACCCCTCCTTGAATAGTGGCTCTGCCCGTGAGCGGCGGTGTCAAGTGTAAAATAATAATTATAATAAATATAATATAAATTAATATATTATAATATATATAAATATATATATAATAAATTATTACATAAATTAACTAGTTTTATAAATCTTCAAATACAAATGCATAAACACATGAACACACAACATAAACACACCTATACATATATATAATATATAAACTATATATATATATATATATATTATATAATAAATATATATTATATATATAATATAGTATATAATATAATATATATATATAATATATAGTATATATTGGGATTAAGAATAACACATACACATCCAACAACAGCGAAATATATTATATATATATATATAAAAAATATATATATATATAATATATATATATATATATATATATATATAATATATATAATATATATAATATATATATATATATATCTTATATATCATTTTCTCAAAGGTCCAACATGAAAAAAAAAATTAATATCTGTCATTAAATCCGTTGTGCTACATCTACGCGATATGTATTATTATGAGAGGTAAATAAAATAATAATAATAATAAGAATAATAATAATAATAATAATTAATAATATAATAATAGTGCAAATAATAATAATGATGATGACAATTAATAATAATAATAAATAGAATTAATTAGATCAGGATTGTACAATTGCAAAATATTATTATTGCAAGATATATTCCGGCTTAAATTATATATATATATAATATATATATAAATATATAATATATATATATATATATATATATATATATAATATAGTATATATATATAATATATATATATATATCATATATTATATATATTATATAACTATATATACTATATATATATATATATTATATATATAATATAATAGTATCATATATATATATATATATATATATAATATCAGGAGGTCAATCCGCGCCCATGGCCGCATGCGGCCCATCACTTGTCCCATGCGCCCGCCCCATGACAATGTAAAAATTTTCAAGATAATTTAGTTTGAACTTTATCAAATTATTTAATTACTATATCTAATATTATATCATATATATATATATATATATATATGATAGGATAAATCTATATATAATATGTAACATCTATTTCTGTTTGGTTCAAATTTCAATTCGATGAAATATATATGAATATAATAATATATATAATCTAATATTATATGAATATATATATATATATATAATATATAATATATATATAATTATTTATATATATAAAAATAATATATAAAATATGATAATATATATATTATAGAATACTATTTATATATATATATATATATATATATATATGAATACTTACAAATATATATATAAATAAATATAATAATACGATATATAATATATATATCTATAAATATAATATATTTAAATATAATATATATATATAATATATATATGTATATATATATATAATAAATATATATAATTAATATATAATATTATAACTTATATATAATATATAATATATATATATAAATAATATATAATATATACGTATATACTATATAATATATATATATAATATATATTAATCGTGTTATATATATATATATGAATATATCTATATATATATACTTATAATATAATATATAATATTATATAATATATATAATTTAAAAATAATATATATAAATATATAAATATATATATATAATATATATATATATATATATATAATATATATATAATATATATATTATTATAATATTAAATATTAATAAATATTATATATATATATTATATAATATATATAAAATATAGTATATACGTTGCGCCACGTTGATTGTCCTCATATTGTATCCTTAAAAACATTAATGCTACTATAAAACGGAATACATTGTGGAATGCTGGTCCAATTTTAGTGCGGAAAAAAAATAAAAAAAAAAAAAAATCTCAAAAACTACAATATTCTATTAAGGAATACATTTTTGGAATCCCTGTAAAATTGTAGTTATAGAAAATATACAAAAAATAAAAATAAAAAACATTATTGTAATAAAAAACATTATATGATTAGAAGGCTCTATTTAGAGACCTTTATTGGTTTCTGCGTAAAATAAAATACTTGTCTATTAATTTTGGGCTTTATACGGGGCACACTAGGGGGCCGAGCCGACGGGGAACACCACAGGGGGGACGTTGTCCATACCCCGTAGGGGGGTCTCCGGAACTCCCGCGACACCCAATACCAAAGAGCGGGGGTTCCGGAGCCCTCCTGGAGAGGGGGAAATAGTCTACCTCCTAGTTCCCGAAAGGAAGAGAGACCCCGACTTCCTGCCATCGGTGCGATAACCCTTGGGTAATCTTTATAAAAAAAAAAAAAAGCAAAATTAAAGAAAATCTTTATTTAACGAGAAACCAATAAAAGGTCTCTACATAGGACGCTTTATCATATACTATAATTATTAACAATAATTTTTTTATTTTTTATTTTTTTTACATGTCCTATGTGAAATTTTACCAGGATCCAAAATCTATCCTTCGCTGTAGCTATTAGTTGTTGAGATTATATACTATATATATTATAATATATATATAAGATTTTTTTTTTTTTTTTTTTTTTTTTTTTACCCACCAATTTCCTTGGACGACGCATAACATACTTTACTAGCATTACTGAGCATAATATTTTTTGAATATACATATGACGGACAATCTAAACGCTGACCATATTAGGATATATTTATAGCAAAGGCCACCCACGGTAAATGAGTTGACACCCTGATATATAATACTATACTATATATATATATTATATATATCTATATATTAGATTATATACGAGAGGATCGGAAAATTTTAACAATCAAAATGTCAAATTTAAGCTGATGCTATTACTTCTATTACTACTACTTCTACTACTATAATATAATAATAATAATAATAATAATAATAATAATAATAATAATAATAATAATAATAATAATAATAATAATAATAATAATAATAATAATAATAATAATAATAATAATAATAATAGAATAATAATAATAATAAAATACAATAATAATATAGTATAATCATACTAAACAATAATAATAATAATAATAAATAATATATAATAATAAAAATAATAATAATAATAATAATAATAATAATAATAATAATAATAATAATAAAAATAAATAATGGAACTAATGCGAGAAAAATAAATTCGTTACAATACAGAAATCTCTTTTGTATATTTCGAAAACTTTTCGTGTTTCCTAAAACAGAAAAAAAAATGTGAATAAAAACCATGAAGAAAGACTTTAATAACTCATTATGTTCTTAAAATCAATCTTATTTTAAAAGAAAAGATTCTAATTTCTTTATTTCTTGTTATAAAATATATGTTCTTCTTATATACATCCATGAATCTTATATATAAATTTAATATAAATATCTTTATATTAAATGTTATTCCTCAATATACGCTTTGGAAAGATTGATCTCTTCTTCTTCTTTTTCTTCTTCTTCTTCCTCTTCTCCTTCTTTTTATTTTACAATTAACACCACCGCTCACGGGCAGAGCCCTATTCAAGGAGGGGTGAACTAAAATTATGCCTGAGTAAGACGAAACTAAGGGTAAGGAGAGAATAAGTCCTATTCTATATTTCTAGAGGGTCTACTCAATTGAAGAGAAAGATTTCTCTAACTTAAATTATGTTTGATACATAATTTATTTATTTCTTTTAGGTGTCAAAAAATATTAACTAGTTATTTTCTTTAGCTTTCGCTTTAAATTCTCTAAAATGTATCGAAATTATGGTTGCTGTCATCAAAGTTAGTAACTTTCACAAAACCATATCTGACACCACTTGCAATTTCCACAATATTGCGAAGGTTAAATAAGCTTGGTCGTACCAGCACCAAGTAATTTCTTTGAAGAATCATATTTTTCATCATCAGAGGAACATTCTTTCAAAACTTTCTAATCACTTTCTGAACAGCTTTGTTCTAATTCCTCAGAACTTTCTGAACAACTTATCTTATAGAACATTTATCTGGGAAATCTATTAGATCAACGCAATTTGCAACAGGTTGTTCAATCACCGCAAATTTTTTCTTAGATTTTTTGAAAAAGAATTCATGTTGTCTCCTAAATGCTCAAATATTATCCAAGTGAAAAAAAGAAATTTTTTTTGAAACTAAATTAGTTTCGTTTCGAAGCTGGAGTAGACTGCCAGGTCTTTCTCCAGACCAGAGCCGTGTTAGCCTGCTTAGTATTTCTAGTGTTTCTCCAAATGATACACCCTTCACCATGATGAGTACGGTTGGATTACGAAGGGTGGCTTATATATATATAGAGTCAAAAATAAGCTTACCGACCAGGAATTTCATGAGGAAAGACTCATTACTTATTACGTACTTTATATTAATCTTATTCATTAATTTTTATCTTCAATCTTATACCAAGAACTAGAAATTATCATGACCAGTGTCACCATTATAGGGCTAATTTATGAAGAATATACATGTTACTTTTGAAAAAATCTATCACTTTCTTCTCTTTTATGTTCAATAAGACTTTCAATCGCTTAAGGCCAAAATTTATTTGGGCGTTACCATTTATGGCAAGGAATGGGATTCGAAAAAGCAGATAAATTAAAAAGAAAAACTGTTTCTAAATGGAATAAATATGGAAAAGGTTACAGAAACGGAAAAAGTAACCTACATTAAATAACATCTTTAAGTATATATTATTATATATATATTATATATTTATATATCAGAGGACGTATACATAGGGTATGCAGGGTAGGTAGCTCCTACCTAATATTTTTGAGTCTTTGTGAAGGCATAATTTCAAAATGGTCAACGCTAAATTATTAAGCAATTTTTTTGCACAAACCGAAGCGTTAATGAACGTCAAAAATCTGGCGGAAGAAAATCTAGCCTTTAAGTAATAACAACTATACTACACAATTTAAATCCCTGGACATTTTGTGGCGAAAGAGAATTATTCTCTTCTCACCTAATAATGAATACTGTTTCCTATTAAAACACGTACCAGAGTGTCACATTAAGACACAATGAATGTAGAGTACGATAAAAAAAAGATAATGGCATAATATTACGAAATATAATAATGGGTATTTTAATAATGATGGTAGAAAAAAAGAGCCTAGGCGACCGGAGGAAGCAAAATAAAATAAAAAAAAATAAGAGCTAAGAGAGCTAGAACATACAATAATACTTTTAAATCAAAGGAAATTTTTTTTCATTTTAGGCTGCGCGTATTATCACCAGTGAAAAAGGTTGAAAACTTGAATAAGAATTTTGCCGGATAGGGTTGGTGTAAAGTGATTTAAAGGAGACTAACTGGGTTTCCACTGAGCCATCACTACATCAATATACAACGGGTAGAAAGTGATTTAAAGAGACTTCTGAGGTTCCTCCAACTGGATACCCATTCTCTACTTCTCCATCCTAATCTGATATACACATCAAAGTATTAATAGAGAGTTAGATTTATGGAAAGAAACATTCTGATAGTTTCTACTATAAGAGATATCATATCATTGAGCTTAATATATATGACTAAATATAATAGTATATTCATCAAGTGATTTATATATTAGTTATTTATCCATAAATAAGAAGTACCTTACAGATACTACGATAGTAACAGCGTTGTATAATAACATTGTAGATACGGAATGTTGAATTTAATGGACATTAATATTACTTATACATTACACTGCTTAATATATTATATCCTAATTGAACCTGTAATGGAATCAAATATATATATATATGTATAGAATAAAATTTTTATAATTAATATATTAATTATTATTAATTATTATTAATATTTAATTATGAATTCGAGTGCGTGGTAGCTGATGTGAACTGTGATGTCGTGTGAGCGTGTAGTCTGAGTGCGATTGTTTGAGAATAATTTAGTTATCTGAGAGTACTATGACTATCTATATGATAAGCCCCACTACCTTAACAAAAATACTTCGATATTCGAAATAATTGATTAAGATTGTATTACAAAGTCTTGTTTAATACCATTAAGACAGCCCCTGATTTTTATTGTATTGAGAGATGTATAATACAAGAGATAAATTTTTTCTTTGTTTGAATAAATACAAAAGAATTTCACATTCTCTCTCTCTTCCTCAATTCACATTCATCAATATTCGAATGAATGAATTTCTCAATCTTACATTCTACTAATTCTCTATCAATTTCTACACTAATAATAATATATCAATTAATAATAATTATCTCAATTACATAATAATAATAATTCTAATCAATAAATATGATCATTTTCGGAAGCATCTATACCATAAAACATCAAATAATATATATCATAGAAATTAAATTTTTATTTATATCTCTTGCATTGACATACATTAAATTAAAAATAAAAGACTATCACAAATGCAAGAAATCATATTGTCATTATTACTCATAAGCAATAAATTTCTGAAATCTACTTAAATAATAAATTTATATTTCAATAATAATCTGACCAGAGCCACTATCAAAAAAAATCACAATGTTGTCATGAGTCTTTGAATTAAAATAGAGATAATAATTTTATAAATAATAATAATAATAGGCAGGAGAAAACATATATATGCGGAGAGACATTTGTTTGGTCAAATTTTACCAAGTACCGTATAGGTATCAATAAATTATATTATAACCTAAGGAAGAAATTAAAAAGCTTCACAGAAAAAGAGGCATAAGTCTTAGGAGAGAAAATGGTCCCATTAAATAATATTTAATAACGCATATTTAATAATATAATATATATATATAATAATAATAATTAAAATAATTAATATATATAATAATAAATAAATAATAATTAAATTATAAAATTATAAATATATATAAATAATATTATATAATATAATAAATAAATTAAATTATAAATAATAATTAATAATTAAATATAAATAATAATAATAATAATAATAAATAAAAATAATTAATAATATATAATTAATATATTAAAATAATATAAAGTAAATATATAATATATTATAATATAATATATAAAATATATAATATATATAATACTATATATATATATATTAATATTTAATATATATATTATAGTATTAATATTATATATATAATATAATTAATTATAATATAATATATATATATATATATATATATATATATATATATAATATATAATTATAATATATAATTATATATATATTAATTAATATATATATTATATATATATAGTAATTAGTAATATATAATATATATAATATATTAATATATTATAATATATATATATATGTGATGTTATAAGTGTGTGTGTAGGTGAGTGTATGTAGTTGTAATTAGTTATTATGCGGGAGATTGATGTGTTTGAATATGTGAGCTTAGTCACAATAAGTATAAGTATAATATATGATAGAACAGGGTTATTCCAAACGAGTTCACTATTGGGTATCAGGTGAGTGTATCTCTACTAGCTGGAATATTAGTTTTAAATAAATTTATTATTTAAAAATATTTCAATTAATATAGAGAATTAATATATATATAACTATAAAGATAATAGTATAGTAATTAATAGAGAGTGAGTAAAATGCCTTATGAACTTATGAGAAATAAGGGTGCAACTAAAAGTTGATTTAATCTATTGTTTATATAGGCTGACTATATAGGTCAGCTCACACTCGTATCTTCTAAGTATCACAGCTGAGCTGCTATAGGTAACTCAGACCACTTCCGGTGTATTACTTAGAACTCAATTAAAACGAGTTACGGTGAACAATATCTGGCCACGTTTTTATTATAAACAATATTCACGATGGCCCCTATCATTTTTTGGAGTAAGAAAAAAACGCGGTAAAATATAATTATAATTATATATACTAAAAAAAAATTAAAAAAGAAATTATATAAATATATAAAATAAAAAATATATAATAATATGATATTATTTAATTAATTAAATAATGTTATAAAACTATATAATGCTTATTAATCAGCTTGAATAATATAGATTTTTTTAGCAATACAATATAAAACCAGTACACTATGATAGTAATTTATTTAGCTAGCTTAAACAAAAAAATACCATTTATTTACACTATTTACTTGGTTCTATACTCTAAATTATTTAATATTTACATAATTTTTAGTTTGTTATTAAGATAATATATGATATAATATATATATTATTATATATAATATATATATATATATATATAAATATTATATATATATATATATAATAATATAATATATATTAATATTAAATATATATAAATTAAGTATATATATATTAATATATATATATAATATATATTATATATATACCGTATATATATATAGTATATATAATATATAATAAATATATATATTAATTAATATAATATATTATAATAATATTAATATACTAATATATATATAATTAATATATATATTAATATATAATTATATATTTAATATATATATATATTAATATATATATATATATTATATAATATATATTAAATATTAATATTAATATATATCTTATTATAATTAATTATTATATATATATATATATATATTATATTAATATATTATATATATATATATATATATATTTATTAATATATATATATTAATATATATAATATATATATATATAATAATATATATTATATATTTGAAGTCGAAATGCTGGGATAATAATTACAATTACATAATCAAATAATTTCCCTATATATATATTCACATATAAACAATATATTCAATGTTATGATTCTATAGAGAGATCAACTAAATATATAGTGAGTTAAATATAAATATGAGAATCCAATTGATTATATTTAATAGAATCAGAATAAGTAATAGCAATTAGATTTAATCAGGAATAATGGAAATTAAAAATCGAAGTAATGAATGATGATATATCCAGTGTGATTAATAATAATTCAATTAATAATAATAATATAATAATAAAAAACAGTAATGGATGTGATATATAAATATAATTACACCTTTAAAATTAAAATAGTCCATTATATATGAGCAACACTTGTCTTGTATCAATTTAAAAACACACAATCATTATAATATATATACTATAATAATTATATATATATATATATCACAAAGATTATCCCTACATTAATTATATATATACTCTTATTTAGACTCTTAAATTAAAGTTTATAATAATATACGAGACGTCCAAATTTAATATCTGATCAAATTAATATATGCATTATACCAGATTCGATAACTAATACATATATAAATATATATACTATATATATATATTATATGATATATATAAGCAATTATAACTGTATATTGGATATTACCTGAAGTTTAATAAAAATTACATTCAGAGATGAGGAGAACGGAAGACGAGTTTCAGGCTTTCTTTCACTTAAATCTAAAACCTAAATATAAGATCTTTAGTCCCACTCACTCACTTCCTTTACCTCTATTATAAATACCCACTTTATATACTATATACACTTCACTTTACTCAGTTTATAATTATAAATTATATTTCTTATCACTATATATTATTGTAGTTGATTTTATTTATTAGGAGAAATATTACTATATTCACTATCTTCATTTCATCTATATATATAAGTATATATATGTCTGGCGTGTTGGTGGTGTGTAGGGTGTGGGTGTGGTGGTTGTGTTTGTGTTTCCAAACTCTCAAACAGTTCTGGGAAATTATTCTTATACAATACTCTTTCCTGTTCTAAATTCTTGTGCCAGTTGTATATATATATATACTATATGTATATATATATCTATATATATAGTATATATAATAATATATCTTTACTAATCTCTAATATAATCTTTTATATATATAATATCATTATATATATATAATAATACATATCTCAATATATATATAATATATGTAATGTATATTATATATCTCTTATATATATATAATATAATATATATATATATATATCATATTCATCATCATTCTCTCTATTCATTACTATATATATATATATATATTATAATTAATATATTATATAATATATAATTAATATATATTATATATATATATATAACTATATATTAATTAAATATATAATATATATATATAGTATATATATTTAAATATAATCCTATATTTATATTTATATATATATATATATATATATATATATATAATATATATATATATATAATATATATATATATATATTAAATATAATATATATATATTAATATATAATAATATATTATATATGATATATTTACGTAATGTTTACCGTGTGTGTGACGTTGTGTGTGTTGTGTGTGGTGTGTTGTGTTAGTATTGATGTTTGCTTGGAAATTGACAAGTATATTCCTGTATATTACATAGCATACAATAACCACTCTGTAAATACACGTCTCGAGAGTATAATTTTTAAAACTTTATGGTTCATATTGTGGATTACTTTTTATTTATTTTTTACTAGTTTCTCAGCACAGGTTAAATAAGTTCACGTGGTTAGCAAGTAGGAAGTTGAAAATTTTAGAATAAAAAAGAAATAATCATAAAAGAATCAAAGCACGAAATTAATAAGAGAGTTGTCCCACACGGGAGTTCCGTGTTGAATATCGAATTAAAACTAATTATTTGAAATGAGAAATTTCTAGTTTTTAATGATAAATTTATAAAATTTAAAATGAAATTACCAATAACAGCAATAAGTTATACATTGGTATGTACAGCGGGGTATGGGTTCCCCTGCCTGGCTGGGAATTTATGCCCCACATCTCAGAGCAGGTTCACATCATCCTTTGCTTCTACCCCTTTACAATAATTTTAGTTTGACTAAAATCGATATCGACATAATTAGCTACCCTACATTGAGAAATAATTAATTATAATTTATTAAATTCTCTTTATATACACCAATTCTCCAGGAGTTTGCTGATTTTAATACTGGAATTTTTACTATTTAATCCAAATTTATTAATATCTCTTTTATAAGAAAAAATATTCAGTTATACTCCGATTGAGCCCTTTACTAAGCGGATCCGAACTGGAAGTTCCGGTAAAAAAAAAGATTAAAGATTAGTCACTCAATCAATTAACATATGAGATACACAAAAATAATAAGTATATTTCCCATAAACCATATATGTTTGTCCGCATATAAAATAATATAGAATACACCACTTTTTACAGCACTCATAATGTCGATGATATCCATGTATTCTTAGGAGTCTTTGAATAAAATTACTTACGTGAGAGGTGCAGTTTCTAGCTAAAATTATATAATTAACTGTTATTTATATTTAATTTCCACACAAATAAAAAACTTTATATAAAATTTACAATTTATTTGCGTAGTATATTTGTTTTGAGAATTTAAGGGATATGAAAATATATTGAACACTATATTCCTTCCTCATGCACTCTCAGCGCCTAGCAATCACAACCATAGAATAGCATTAATTAAGAGGTTATTAACATAATGAGTTCCTACTACATATATGATAAATCCCTTCACTTGAGGTCATAGGTTTAACTATATTACATTATAATAATGTCACCTATGCATTTTCATTTACTTATATTTTTATATAATTTGTTAATTTAAATAATGAAATATTGTGATGCCCATTTGATACTTTAATCTTTTTCTATATCATTTTCTTCTTATATTCCTCATATAATATTAAGTTAAAATCACTTTCTCTACTCTAATACTCACTTATCATATACAAATCAATATTTTTTGTAAGTGTTCACTAATTTACGTCATTTATTTCTTTATTACTTATATTATATTAATGTATACAATGTTAATTTTACATTTCAATATATAAGAGTACCTTTACTTTCCGTCTTCAGGCACCTATGCTCACATAACTTTCTTCCCAAAGAGATCACCTGTACAAGACTAGCACGTTATAAAGGCAGAATTTAGCAGTAAAACCTGGAAAGATATATCTTACACTCTCTTGGTCGTCATCTAACAGAAAAGTAGTAGCTAGGTACATCTATTGGTACTCCTAGTCTACATTGAGTCGTGTCTATCAGAGATCAGAACTCTGTGCCACTGTCCTCAAATGTCTCTGTCTCTGTCTTCTGTCACTCTGTCTTCATTGTCTTCCCTGTCTCTCTGTACTCGCAAGTAAGTCTCTACTCTGTCTCGTCGCAGTCTCTCTCAGTCTCGTCAATCACATCTACACACGCATCGGAGCTTTCAACTCTCTCTTCTCGGTCTCATCGACTCTCTCTCTCTCTCTCTCTCACGACGAACCCTCTCTATCTCTCCTCTCGGTGGTACTTCTCTCTTCTCTCTCTCTCTCTTCTCCTCTCGCTCAATGTCTGGGGCTTCATTCCCTTGACCAGGTGTGCCACAGTCACTCATCCACTCACACTCACTCAGTCCCTCCCCTCGTTCCATCTACTCACACTCACTCCCGTCTCTCGTTCAACGTCTCTCTCTCTTCCTACTTTCATGCCACCTTTCTTCTCAGCCTCTGGAATTGGGGTCTGGAATAATAGGAAATAGATCTAAAGTACAAGTGCTCAGATAAACCAATTGCTTAGGGGTGTGCTAGGTGTGAGAATAATTGATCAAATGAGGAAAGAGCGCATTAGGGGCTTGTGTGGTGTGAAGAAAAGTAAATGAGAATAAAGGAATAAATGTTAGTATATTGAGAATGGTTTGGTCATGTGAAAGGATGGATGATTTTCGTGTCGGTTTTAAAGCGGATGTATAGTGGTGAAGTGTGTTGGGAAATCGACCGGCTGGGAGACCTGAAGAAAAAGTGGATTGAAAGTCAGTAGAAGGAATTATATATATTATATATATATATAATTTATATATATATATATATATATATATATATATATATATATATATATATATATATATATATATATATATATAACAATATATATCATATACTAATCAATATATTTTTTATATAATCTATGACTTTACTATTTACCAATTCTTTTATATATTCATCTATATAAATCTTCAATATTATAATTCACTTCTCCGTCTATATTATTCATAGTATCTTATAATATTATTATATATATATCTATCTCTCTATATCTTACAATTATCTATATTCACTCTATAGGTCTATCCTCCTTCACTCTTACTATATATATATATATATATACTTATATATATATACTATAAATATATATATATATATATTATATATAATATATATATATATAATATATATATTATATATATATATATAATATATATATATATATAATATATATATATATAACTATATATGAAAATTTTTATATATATAACTAGTGATGGGACGATTCCAAATTTCCAGCCGATGCCGATTCCGATACCGATGCCAGTCAAAAGTGCCGATTCCGATTCCGATTCCAATTCTTTATATATATGATATATTATATATATATATAATTTATATATATATATAAGTATATAATATATATATATATATATATTATATATATATATATATATATTATAATTTGTTAAATTAAAATTTTAGATATTTGCTACCATATATATAATTAATGTTAATAGAATTCTCTTATATTTTTATTCTTTGCTAAAGAAATATTAGTTAATTACCTTTTATTTACTTAAATAACCACTGAAAAATAATAACAATATTCCAAACAAAAAATAATAAATGAACAATTTGGTCATTTTTTTTTGTTAAAAAAAAAAATTCCTTCTTTATTTACTAAAAGTAAGATTGATTCAGGCAAAATTATCAATTATTATTTGTAAGTCAAAAACATGACTCTTAATTGTAGTGCAAAAACATTAACTTTTTTCCCGTTTCTGAGTTTTCAATTCGATTTTTTTAGGAAGAATAAATTGATCCTTCCAAATTCTGAAGTCCTCTTTCATTTTCCACGAGAAAAAAGGGGGGCGAGCTTAAATATTTTCCTAAAGCAAGGACAAACCGAAATGCTGAATAGGGTACCTTATTTCATGGCCCTAATTGTAAGGGGACTTTCTGAAAATTTTTATTGTTTCATATTTTTATATTATATTGGCTGATTTCTACTTTATACATCTTCAATTTTTTTTTTCAAATATATGTGTATCTTTCTCCTTAGGAATGAGTTTCTTTGCTGGTTTTAAAATCTTTTTTCTCTTCTCTTTAATAATTCCGAAAAACAGCTTTTCAAACTGAAGTTAAAAAAGCTATTAATCTTTAATATCACTCCTTTCGCCCAATCTGTTAAATGAGAAGAATTCTGAAGATTGGTTTAAAGTAGTTGGAAACTGTTTTCCTTTTTTCCTTTATTAAACACATATATCTTCGCACATCCATTGCTTAAGAATATCTTCCACACATTTTTTATTGTTATATTCTCCCTTCGAGGAATGTAGTTTTAAAGCGTGGATCAAAATTAGGTAGCAAGCACAAGATTCTTATCAATAAAGTAAAATGCTGAATCTATTTTTACTGAATTTTTTCCTGCTGATAATGTTGATACTGTATATCCAAGTCCCTCAAATAGTCTTTTTTTTCTTCTGACTCTTTTCAAAATAAAAAACTAACTGCAAAATTCACACTTTCATATTTGGGTTTATTGCCGATGCCATTGATTATTCCATTGGGGGCTCAATAAATTTGTAACAAGTCAACAAAATTTTTAAAGTATTTTTAGAAAAAAATTTTTCAAAGAACTTTCCCGTTTGTTTCTAAGGCATGCAAGTTTTTGAATGATAACGCAAAATATGAAATGAGAGCAGTCTTTTGCTCAAAATTTTAATAAATTTTCAAATAAGTATTTAAAAATGAAACTGAAATTAAAAAATCATTCGGCAGAACTTCGAAAATATTGTCTTTGAAATAAAAAGATCGAATAAAAATTATTTTCAGATTGTTACCCAAAGAATCGGTCAGAGAATCGAGATTACAATTTTGCCATTCCCGATTCCGATTCCCGATTCCTGAAAAAACCAGCAAG
>JABUQX010040711.1:0-17500 GCA_015478945.1 Trachelipus rathkii
CTTACCTGAATATTTGATTTATGGTGGGTTTATATTGATTTATTATTTTATTATGTTATTTATTATTTGTTGTTTATTATTTGATTACTTATTGTATGATATTAAAAAAAAAAAACGATCAATTATTGATTGTTTATTTTTTTATGTATATGTGTATTATTATAGAGTGATTATATGTGATTTATTTCTGATTTCCTTGGCATTGACGGTAAGAATTGGAGCTGTTAATTCTTGGCATTGTTTGAATTAGCTTGTAATTGCGTATCGGAAAGAAGAGCTATTTGCAATATATCCTGTATATTTGCGTGAACAACTAACTTGAAACAAGAGATAAATAGGGAAAGATTTCGTATTAAGAGTCTTTTGTTCGTTTTATTTGTATAAGTAGATGGATGTGTATGAGTCTTGATATTGTTCTGGAGACTATTTATGGGAGTTTAAAGGGTAGATGTTTGTTTCAATATCTAATTTGCGGATAGATAAGTGTGTCCTGTATTTGCGCATGTGGTATGGGTTGATCCATTAAATTTTGGATGAGTGTATATTTTTTCTTTTTTTCGCTTCTCTCACTTGAAGCATGTTTATATATGAGTTCGTTTAGTATTCGCTTGTTATTCTCTATTTATTAGAAGGTTTTTTTGGCATATTATTGTTGTGCTGTATTATATTTAATGATATTTATAAGGTTATGAAGTGAATGTTTTCAAATTAAACACTTCAACATGTCTTGTGTTTTCTCGAGCATCGACTTAATAGCTAATCAGATACAATAACAAACTAAACATTTATATAAATTATATTATAATATTTATTTGTAGTAATATATTGTTTTTGTTTAGTATTAATCTTATTATTCTTTTTGTGGAGGATTATATTGACTTTAGTTGCATTGTTATTAGTAATGTATTGGTTATTATATATATATATATCTTATTAATTATATTATTTTGTTTTTTTTGATAGTATTATTATGAGGTGTTATAGAGTAGTTGATATTTGTTTTTTTTGCTATTGTAGGATATGATATATATATTGATGTATTTTTTTTTATATTATATAAATTTTATAGTAGAGCTAGTGTTATGTGTATATTATTATTTATTGTTATTTTATTGTTTTTGAGTATATACTTTATTATTATTATTTATCTATTTTTTTTTAGTAATAATATATTCTTTATTTTTGTCTGCTTTTTAGTGTAGTAGTATTGACGACTTGAGTTATTATGATATTTTGATTAGTTGTATCAGGCTGTATAGTACGTTTGTTTGTTTTTTACATACCGTGTTTATATCGGAATTTTGAGCATCGGGAGAGCTTGGGCCAGTTACTAAACCTACTGTGTAGGAGACGCTGTACCTGTTTCATAACTTATTTTGTGTGTCAGTGTATAGTGTAGCTGCAATTAGGATTACTAGCTATGCATCGATTTGCTGTGGTTTATTCATTTGAGACCGTTGTTATGACTCATTTTGTTGTTACAAGGCTGGTTTGGTCATTCGTTGTCTGAGGAGTTATAACTCAGCTCCGAAATAGTTTGGAGCTATTCTATTATTGTCAATGATACGTTTTTTTGAGTAGTTGTGAAAAAAAATTTGTCGTGAACAAGAAGTCTTAACAATGGTTTCAGGAAAAGGAAAAAAACAGTGAAAATTTAAAATGAATTATAATGTCTACATGTGCTACCGAAAAAAGACTTAACGAATGTATTATAAAAAGTACATCTAAACTTAATAATGTTTAGCCTTCATTTAGAAATTGAACAACACCTCTACACCGAGCGAACTATGCTTTTGTTGTTACACACAAATTTTGGTTAGCCAAAAGGTAATTCCTATAGCTTGAACAAGACATTCATGCAAGTGGAAATCTTAGTTTGGAGCTCTCCACAGTCTTTTCGATATGAAGGAATATGATGTATTGGTCTGAAACTTGGAATATAAGGGTATATATGTGTTAAGGACGAATCCGTGTAAAATTTATTTTTGTGTATATGTTATATATTTTTGACGGTGGGGGTCACCTCGTCTGAGGGGTGTAGAGGTCGGCCAATAATTGTCTTGACGCTTTGTTGCTTTTGCTGAGATGTATATATGATTTTTGAGTGTCTCTTAAATTACTGACACGACCTAGAATTTGTATTAATTAGTCAACTCATTCTGATCAATCGGCGGAGAGCCGTCTGACGATCTCAACGATTCCCTGCTCCCTATTGTGTTTTATTGAGTTATTTTATTATTAGTTAGTATTGCGTTTTTTTCACTGTTATTGTTTAATTGTAATTAGGATGATTGGAAGGTGAACTCTTTCTGAGTGTTGCCTTTTGCAAAACTGTATTCAAATTTCGTTAACTTGTTTTTTTTTTTTCCCTTTGGTTTTTTTTGTCTGTTTTTCTAGGTCTGTCTCCTCTCTGCATAGTCAGGCGTGTTGCCTACTGTTCGTGAATCTAATCAGTCTCATCTGTTAGCGACTTTTCTTTGTGTCTAAGGTCTGTGGTTTATTATCCTTCCTTTCCTTATGTTTTATATCACGCGTGCAATTCCAGCTAGTGTATCGTCTGGAGTACTAGTCTGCATTCTGCTGTCTCCGGCATTGGGTTCCGCGGCATCGTGTCACATCTGGCCTCAGCCTGGCCTATCTCTGTCTGCCAGCGCCTGCGTGTCTGAGCATTCTTTCGGTGTCGGCGGCGATACCGGTCCTGCCCGGCTCAAGCCTCCGCCCGCGTCCGCCATCACAGCACCGGACGTCAGGAATGCAGCTAGATAATGTGAATAGATATAGGAGTCCGAAAAAAATGTTTGCTTGTTTTGTTCCTGTTGAATAGCATGTTGTCATTTATACAATTGTTTATTAATTGACATTTAGAGTATGAGTTATGTATTAGTTTATTATATGTTGTTTATTTATTTTGGGACTTGAGAGAGAATGTATTTATGAGTAGTTTATTTTTTATTGATGGTCATCCTATTAGTTGAGTTAGTTTGGCCAGATTATTTTTTATTATTAATTATGTATTTATGCTTAGTTATTTAGCTTATTATTATTTATTATTTATTTGGATTCATTGATCTCAAGTGTATCATGTTATATTTGCTTTGTATATCTTTACAAATTTACAGTTGCTACTACGTGCTTATAAGCATAATGGATGAGAACTTCAAAGCCACCCAACCATTTTCTCTGTTCAGGTGAGGGGTTCCTATTTTGATCTACTTGAAGGTCAGAATTTTTTACTAAGAATGCTAGAGGAGTTTACTCTTATCCTATTTTATAGATAGTATTACACATAATTCTAGACAACTAATCAAGACACCTTTGTGTGGTGTTGTGGTTGCCGTTGCGTTTTTGCTCTTTGACCAGCGGGTGTTTCTCATGTCTCTGGATCTATTGAGTTGGAGATTGATAAGGTCAAATTGTCACTATTAATGTATACGTTATGACAGTAGAGTCCCTAAAGGCAGTATAATGTGTCATCTTCAATCAAACTTACCATACCTTAGTGGCTCCTGTGTATCTCCATATATGTCTGTGATGTAATGATCTATATGATTTAAGGGTCTAAGTTTCTACTATTAAATTGGTAAACGTTATCTCGTTATTCCCTATTTATACGGAGTTAAAACTTACTTATTATGCTAAACTACTATCTCGTCATCCTCAACATCTGCTGTTTCCCTCTCATGAGCCATCGTCCATGATCATTGTTTTTTTATTCAGATTACATGTTTTGATTGTATCATTTGCGTATTAAACTCATTAAGCTAAAATCAGTTCTATTTTTATTATTATTTATTACTTTATTATTATTTGAGGTTATGTTTTGTTTCTTATTATATTATTATTATTTATTATATATTATTATTTATTATTATTATTATTATTATTTTAAATAATAAGTGTGAAAGAAAAGATTGTTTAAAAGTATTATAAATATCATAAAAATACGCCTACAAAAATAAAAATCATCATCTATATTATATATATGTATAGTATATATATATATATATATATATATGATATATTATATATATATTGATATATATATTATATATATATATTATATATATATATATACCTATATATATTTATATATATTATCTATATATATTAATATATATAATATATATAAGTAATATATATAAGTATATAATATTATATATATTTATATAATATATATATATATAGTATACTATAAATATAATATATATTATATATATATATATATATATTAATATTATATGAATAGTTACATTTTTATTTAAAAAAATTGTAATGGAACCATTGGCTTCTTTTTAACTATAAGGGGGAAAGAGGGATTCCTCTGACAACCAATATGAATTGTGCCGCGAATTTTTAACTAAGAACACGTTATACAAGTCATTCATCCTTTAACTTTTGCGAATCTTCATTTACGCTTTTTGTATCAGCTTTATAATCGGCTTCATCGTCTGTGAAAAATTATGCTTTATCTTTTAATTTCTACATTGAGGGTTTGTTGTTTCATCCTTATGATAGGCGTTGTACTAATTGCAACTCTCGTTACTCTCTTGTTCTCATTTCGTCAGCTATTATTGCAGTGATATCACCCTCCTCCTAAGTCTAGGTAATAAATAATACCTCTTTCATTTCATTCTAGTCAATCGTTCATTCTCCTCACATGTCATCCCTGTTTTATGACCAGTTCAGCATAGTTAAGTTAATTATTTCGCCTATTGTTTGTTAATGTTAACCCTTTAGCTTTTATTATATGATCTATGGACCCGTCTCTTTTATAATTCGTACAGCGTAAGATTTAGGACCTGTACATACATAAGGCAATCAGCAAACTCATACTCTCGTCCCTATGTTCGTCAGTTAAATCCTGCCCAGATAAATTTCCCTAAAGCGATCAGTTTCTCCTCCCTTTACAAACATCAGCTCTCGGTGTCCAAGTAATATAGACCTTTGTCCCTAACTCCCAAGAAATTATATAGTTTCACTCTAGCATGAGCGTTTAAAATCAGCTATAGCTATATTAGTGCTTCTGGTTGTTTGCTCTGCAAGAGAAGTAATACTTCACAAAACAGTATATCCTCTTATCCTATACAGAAGACATCCTGTAACTTCTACATCTGCCTCTTCTAAACAACTTCCCATACCCCTCCAGCATACGGTGACAGAATTATATTTTCACAAGTGGAGCACTTCAGCAAATTTGTTCCCAAAGAGAATTAAGATCATAGATTCGCTATAAAACGAGAGCCCAAGCAATTTCTCCCTATCTTCCTCTATGAGTTACCCCTTCGATTCTTTCAAAGGTCCTCTAATGAATTTGATGAACATGGGACTATTCTAACCCCGTCATTCCTGCTGGTGAATCCTGATCCTAGTCTTTTATCTTTCAAGGAATTCTTTTATATTTACTCAGTGAACAACCAATCTTAGGTTTAAATGTCCATATCTCGTTAAGTTTTGTAACTAATACTCCTTCTGTTAATGCTAATCTCTTCGACGTCCTTAGTATAAACACCACGGAATTCACGTTGTCGCTTAGTTTGCATAAGTGTTATTGTTCGTTTCTGCACAGTCCTGCATAATGTGACACCACTCTTTCATCGTATCTTCTGTGAACTGGCATATAGAGCTTATTAGGTGGAAGGACCCAGACATTAGCTAACGTCAAAAAATACTCTCCTCTCTTTATTAACCTCTCTACTAAATATTCTTCAACAGATGAACTATATGATTCCCAACTAATGTTTGTAGGTACCCACTGGGGAACGCTTGTTTTCTGAACCCATGGGTACATACGATGTAAATACTACTTAGTAGTCTATTGTTCGTTTTCCGTAACGTAGGAGGAATAATAGTTAGACAAATGGGTTCTGTTCTTCCTCCATATAGAGCCTCGCCTACATTAAGTTTACATGGGCCACATCATTCGCGATTCTATTAACATAATGGCCTAAACCCTCTTCTTCTTCTTCTTCCTCATTGATATCGTATTATTAAATCATACATTAGATGGTCACGAAAACGTACTTGCCATTCTTTTTCATAGGTTTTCTCCATCGCATTCCCATTACCCGGTACTAACTCACTTCCGAATCCACTATCGCTTATATGCTTTCTCGTTGTGCCATATTTAGTGTGCTACATATTCTAGAGCTGTTGCTTCATTCAATGTCGTTGCTTGCCCTTTTTCACATCCTGATGACCATGCATGCACAGCATGGAATAGATTATTTACTAATTCCGGTTCTTCTCAACATGTCCTGTACAATTGCGCGCTCTTAGTCTGCAGTATTCCATAGCATTCCAGTTTTGTTCATGTCTGGTTTTAGAGTTTCATCTACTAACTAGATTTCTAAGTGGATAAAATCGGCATCTTTGATAGGTCTACTATTTGAAACAGGAACTCAGCGATACCATCAGGGAAATGCTTGCTTTCATCATCTAATTTAAACGCTCTCTTTCTCCACCATATGCGTAGCTAGTGGAAGTTAATATTTGGATCCCGTATACATGTTCCATATAATCTCTAGCCATTTGAATCTTTCAAGAATAATTTTCTGTTCGCATCGACCTTAGATGGCTATTCGTATTCTTCTTCTAAAAATGTAGTTTTAAAATTCTAAAGCATAAAGACGCTATAGTACAACAATCAACTAAGGCAATCAATCTTAAACATATCTCGAAACATGTTACGGAAAGCTTCGAAACTTTTCCGTAAGATATCTACATCTTGTACACAGTATTTAATACATTCCTTCTTAATATCATAATCCCTGTTAGTAAACGATGCATACCATTCAATAAACTCCTTTGTTTCAGTATCATTCATTCGGTCTACTTCAAACATATCTATAGAAGGAATAGGACCTACATATTCTAGATTAGGGCGAGTAAGAAACTTATATGGAAAGAACCCTTTTCCAAATTACCGACTCCGACTCATACATTTTGGTAAAGTGGTTACCGCACAAGTCAATATAATTAAGTGTAATCGTAAAAACATGATGTTAAATATGACAGTGCTATGATATTTGTACCTCTTTTAATAGGATTACCTTTAACCGCATCGCCTTCTGGTCTCAATAACAATCTATTATACACGAACTGAGTATCAAAACGCCCTCCGTTATGGGCAGCTACAACTATATTAGCATTTTTATGCGTTTTAGCAAAAGAAGCAAGATATGTTATATATGATCAACAAGGCATTTCTTCATAGATTACCTTCCAGCATTTAAATTTATCTGAAATTTCAGTCGGTTGTCATAACTTCTCACAATTGTTTCATCTCCCATCTTTTCATCTACGATTTAATATGACAATTCAACTGTACTTACTAATTAGTACTGGAACCATATCTATTTACTCGTTATTATTTCGGGATAATGTCTGATGGTTTGGTAACTGGTAATGTTTCGTTATGTGTCATAGTAAATAGTAGTGTATTTGTAGGTTCCTCACGCTTCTTTTAGTTCTTAATCACAAGGGGTTTCATATAACATTCATGCTTACCCTCAAGAGGATTATACGTTTCAAAACAAACAATACAGCGCATTTTTTCACATTCATGCCAACTTTGCTGATGTTTATTGGGTGTTACTAGTGTATTGCATTTTGGACAAACTATAAATTTTACTGACAATTTCTTATGACTTTCAAAACAAGTAGCATTGAGTATAAGTTATTGGTTCCATATTCTTGCAATACAGTAAATTTTCCCCTCAGAGCAACTTATCCTGACAGGTCATTACTTTAAGCATGTTTCACATATTATAATACTAGAACTTTCTTTGTTCAATGATGATGTAACAGCATACTTATACAAAGATGTAACATTTAGAACAAAAAATATCTCCTCTGATATTATTGCGGTTAAGTCCTTGTAAGGTTAATGGTATTACACCTTCAGGTACATTAGAAATAATTGTTCAGAGCAGCTCCTATCGGAAACCTAAAAGCCGGATAATGGTTTTTTTCTCGATCTGCTTCAGTGGGTCTATGCCAGCGCTACACTGATCTCTTTCCCCATCATTACTATACCACAAGAATCCTACATTTATAGACTCTTCTCTATTACTTCTCAATTATCTGAACTTAATGCTCAGCATTATTTTAATTTGCAACTGGTCCAGCGATTTTCTTTCCCTTCCGTTTCAAGAGCATTAGACTTTCATAACACGGGACTTATTTACCGTGCCTTACATTTGGAGCTCATAGCAATGGACTTTTAAAACCCGCTAACCTACAGCATCAATGACTTGTAACTGCTTTTTTATTCATTTATTTCTCTGATGCATAACTCTTGCTATAATAAAGCTGATTGATGATGATACAAGCCATCGACTAGTCCACTCCGAACTGTCGCACCCCAGATGAAGAATAATTATTCGGACAGCCCCGAGGGGTTATGAACAGATCTTGGACTCAATATTTATAAATCTGAAAATGTATATTGCTCCGTCCCAAGACTCTACATTGTTATCAAATCTATTTGCAACACGCTTGTGAGATACTATATTCTCATCACTTATTTCTCTGAAAGTCATACTACAGACGAATTGGTTTTCGTGCTCTCCAATCATTAAAATTGTGAAGAGTAAAAACGAGCTCCATTACTGTTCGGTTAGTTAATCACTCTCTTTAAGATGTCTAATGGACATCTACACATCAACCCATTAAGGCAATACTGAGCACAAGTCCCGCTATTAAATACATCGGCCATGCATCTACTCTAATCCGGAGTACTTGTGCACAATCGAGTATACCGGACTGTTTTCCTCATAGCCAATTCTCTTTTTCCTGATCGTAACAGAATGTCGATCAGTTGATAATCTCGTTCATTCTGCGTTTGTTTTCTGTCATAAAAGAGAGACATTACGAGATAAGTACAATTATTGTTTAGGAGTGTAAGGTATATATATAACGTATATATATATAGTATATATAATATTATACTAATTATATATAATATATTATATATATAAGTATAATATATATATAGTATTAGTAAGTAGTATATCAGGTGGCTGGCTCGCTTGGACCGATAAAGTCATGGGGATGCACTTAATATATGTATATATATATATATAGTATATTATATATATATAAAATATTAATTATATATATATAATAGTATATATATACTATAATATATATATATAGTATTAGATATATGTATAGTTTTATCATATATATAGTAATATATTAATCGTAAACTCTTAGTCTCCATAGCATTAATTGTAATTAGAGATGTAGTGTATGGGCGTGTATGTGTGAAAAGAATTGATAAATAAATCGGAATAATAAAATAATATTATATATACTATATAATCATATATATATATATATTTATCATATAATAATATATTAGATTTATATATATTACTATATATGTAATTATAATTATTATTCATCAGTTTAGCATATATATATAGGCTGAAAAATATTATATATTATAATATCTATATATATATCGTGATAGAGTTTATATATATACAGTATGATACCGATATATATATATATATATAATTAATATATATATATATATATATATATATATAATATATATAGATATAATATATAATATAATATATAATAGTATAGTATATAATTATTCTTTACAGTTAACGTCACTTAACTCACGGCCGAGCCCTCTTCAAGAGGGGCAGAAAGTAGATAACAAGGAAAACCCCGTCACCTCAACTCCCCAGCCTAAGTCGAAATCTCTCTCAGTGTAGCGCGACGTGGGCTTAAATGAGAGGAAGATTAAATTATATTTGGAAAAATATGAATAAGCAGGAGTTCTCACAGAACAGAAGTAAGTGGAAAGTAAAGAGGCACACAACGTAACAAGTCTTGGGGTTCTCAATAACTCAGCTGTTCAAATTCATGCGAGGCATGGACCCTTGTATTGCCTGAGGGGCGACGAATGGAGGGAATATGAGCGGCCAAACTCCCTGAGCATCTACCGCTGTCAGTAAACCTACAGAAAGAGATAGTGCGGCCATACGTACGTCGCGAGAAGAATAGAGGGTCAACGGAGCTTAGAAGAGTAGGTGCATGTTAATTAGTCGCTCTTAGCTTAGACCAACCCTATCCAATAGAGAGGGTGGAGCCGGAGCCCCTCCAAATGTGCGAACATTATCCCATACAGGGGGCGAATAAGGCTCGTTACTATAACTGGAGGTAGTTCTGTGCAGGGAAAATATCCCCGCAACCCTATAACAAGAACTCCCAGCTGCTTTGATGGCCACCTTAGCAATCCATAGAAATATAGGTCCAAGAATAATTTGTTGGTTTTGTAAGACCGAAGAATGTTTATGTATTCACAGGAGAGACGTTAGAGCCGTCGAAGGAAATAGGAAAGTTGGAGTGGTCTTGAGAGGGAGAATGTAGAGAGTTGAGTTTTAAGATTGAATTTTACAAGTTGCGTGACCCCACCGGAAATCCATCCAGATGACAAAGGATAGAATCGGAAACTGAAGTACGAGAGCAAACTACCCCCTCTAAAGCAAAAGATAGGAGAGCAGACTTTGAATGAGTAGCAATAGTGGAGGTGAAGTCATCGGCATACTGAGAGTGAACATGGTTGGCCAGTAGCTGTAGTGAGATCGTTGGATGGAAAAGTAGGAAATAAAGTTGGAGATTAGAAGCGAACCTTGCGGAACACCACAATCAACAAGAAAGGAGGAAGAGGTCGCTCCATCAAGGAGTGCTGATATAGAGCGATCGAGAGAAAACTAGACAAAGCTGCAGTCTAAAGAAAAGAGAAATGCAAAGAAGGGAGCTTAGAAGAGCAAATGACGAAGCGCTGCCAAAGACTCCGTGCAAGTAGCTTTGGATATGTCAAAGCCGCCACCAACTAGCGACAGACTCTCCCATGGTCCCTGAAGGGCAGAAGACCATCAAATCAGTTAGATTAGGAAGAAATGTCACACTAGTGGACCTCAGAGCGACGAAAGCCCTACTGATGACTGAAAAGAATGGATATGGAGACTCCATGATCCAGGACATGAGAAGTTAGAAATGAAGTTCTTACAACTAAGATTGAGTTAGCATAAGAATAGGAAGCAAGAGTGAGAGCTATAAGTTCGCATGTTCGAAGGATCAGAGAGCGAGTCTACCTTTTTTCGGGATCTGGTTGGACATGTGCCGCCGGCTTCCAGCACTGGAGAGGGAGAAAGTTATAGTATGTGATAGAACATACGAGAGTAGAGAGTAACGAAGACCAGGCGGCTGCAGCTCAGAAACACACTCCCTCAATACAACGGGGAGGAAGTGCCATCCGGGGCCACATAAGGCCTTCCTCGACGAACTTCATTATATCACAGATGGACCCACTTGCATCGACGGATCATTGCGTGTAATCACAGAGTAGAAAGACATGGAAACACTGAAAGAGGAGTAAGAGTGAGAGGGGGGTCGGTGAGGGAGGGGATGCCAAGAAATCGCTAAACCAGGGTAAAAGATATTACAGAGTGGAAAAAAGAGGCCGAAAAGATTTAAGGACTTCTTTTCAGAATGGGAGAGTTTAGCAACAGAAAGTGTCAGATGCGAAATAAGGGGAGGAAAGGCTAGATTTTGATCAATATGAGTTGTTAAATAGTAGGAGAATGTTTTTGTGCAACGGTACCACTATAATTTTTTATCTGTAGGAGAACCGAAGCGGTTGTCCGCACCTAGGAAGTCTTTTATGTGAACAGTGCGCTTAGCCTGTCAGAATAGTATCCCGTCTAAGATGTCCGAGGCAGAATGAAAAATAAGTAAGAGTAATAGGAGCATGAGAGTTTTTCCATGCCCCGATCGATACCCAATGTCTCTCTCCTTAATGGCGCGAGATGAACCATGCTTCAGTCGAACCATGGATTTTTGGGAGAAAAAAGATTTAGTTGAAGATGAATGATACCTGCTCATACCCATCGGTGATACGCACCTACCCTTGTTCAGCGGTGACCCGAGCATGCCCCGGCAGATGCCAAAGCACGGATCCATTCAAGAGTAGTTCGCGCAAATAAACAAGCAATTCCCCCCAATTAGCCCGATTAAAGTGCAGAAAGTACGTTTAGGGCATGGTTGGAGCTGCTGGAGAGAAAGTTTAATAATTAAGAGCTACATAGATTGTGTTCATAGTTACCCAATAGGAGGAGAAATGGTGTGTTTAAAACGAGAAGGAGTAGTAGGTGAAACATAGTCAAGCGTATACCAAGAATTTTAATGACATCCTCAGAAGTGTCTTGGTTCCTTAATTACTGTTTCCAGAATCGTTTGAGAATAACTTGGAAATGTTTGGCTCCTCCCCGCCTGCATCAGTTTGAGAGCCCCACCACTCAGTGTGGTGTATGGTGGAATTCCCCTAAATAGAGGATCTCGAGCATTTGATATGGGAAGAAGTAACATCTCATGAGACAGTGTAAGTATTCAAAAAAATTTTAAACTGTTCCATTAGGGGAGGCAGAGCAGAAACACAAGATAATGCAAAGAGTAGTAGGAAAAAAGATTTTTAGCCACAGAAATCCATCGAAATTAGGAGATTCATGATTCTCGGAGACGTGTTCACAGAGTGTTTATGTTTAATTTTTAAGGCACAGACAGCAGCCGGATTATAGACCGAAAATTAATTAGAAAAAGTTATAGTCTAGAGACTATTTTTTATTTGAAAAAGAAACCCTGGCCAGCTGGGTCTCAAGCAATAATTAAATTTTAATTTTTCATTTATAACAAACTTCTCTTTCTTTTAATCATGATGTACCTGATCCTAACAGAGCGTTTAGCAAAAGTCAATTGACAAAGTTTTGCTGTCTTCCATTCCCACATTTAGTCAGATTAGTCATTCAATCAAGCACATCCACAAACAAACCACACCAACATTACATAGTTTAAACATTTACACGTTTACTCAACCTACACACACACACAACACCACGACACACAAACACACACACACACACACACACCAACCCACACACACACACACAGAGAGTGGGGGAAGTCAACAGTAAAATAAAACTAATTATTAGACAAAAAAATAAAAGTGATCCACCAAGGGAATGTAAACTTGGATTATTAGTGTTAATACCTAAAATAACTTACGTTTTCCAAATGTCAATTAAAGAAACACAAAAACAATTTATAATATTCAAATAATGTTTTAAAAAATTTGCACGTACTCAATCCACACAACAGCAAGCGAGCGTGTACTAAAATATATTAAAACTTATGTTTGAAATATAGCAATGGATAAAAATATCCAAAATTTATAGTATCACAATAATAAAAAACCGTAAAAACAAAGTTTTTACGTTTATCCATAATATTAATTTCTAAGAAAACACAAAAACTAAAATCCTATAAAATATTGAGAATAATTGCTCTAAAAATGATAAAAACAAACTAAAACTTAGCTTTATAGATTCCAGGATGTAAATAGTTCAAATCACAAAATTAATTTATTTAAAATAACTACAAAAATACACCCCCAAAATAATCAAAACAAAAATGCCAAAATCGCTAATTAAGAAATTTTAGATTAAACTTAAAAGAACTTTTAAAACTTAAAAAAAGTTAAATATTTATGTTAAACAAAACAAGAAAAAGACACGAGAAGAACATTACACACGACTTTACACACAAGCGACAAACTATCATCATATCAACTATATATATATAATAGTATAATATACATATATGCTATATATAATTCATATATATATATATATTTATATATATCTAATATATATATACCTATATATTTATATATATATATATAATATATATATATATAATAATATAATATCAATATATATTATAGTATATATAATATATAGTAGGCCTATCGTAATCTATATATAATATAATGCTATAGTTATAATAATAGTATATATATAGTATATATATTATATATAATATCATATATATATATATATATATTATATATAAGAGTATAATATATTAATATTATACATATTAATATATATAGTATTGTAGATATTTCATAGTATATGAATATATGTATAGATAATATAAATATAGTATATATTATATACCTAGCTTCTCACATACGTAGAAGTTACCTCCATTGATATCTCGAAAACTAAGAATAGGTACAAGAGACTGATTAACAATGATATGGAAACGGCGTATGAAATTTGTATGGAAAATGCAAAAAAAAAATACTTATTTTTTTTTTTATTTTTTTTTATATCCCTAAACTACGATAGGTATAAGAAACTAATGACTTCTTGTGAAACTGGCGACTAAAAGTTTAGTATAGTAGGCGGCTCGTTAGCCGACGTGGGAAGAGGGGGGGACCTGTTTTCCATACCCCGTAGGGAGGGCGGAGAACCCCCGCGACACCGTCAAATAATCCAAAAGAGCGGTGTTCTCGGAGACCCTCCCCGGAGGGTGGGAATAGTATAAACCTGTAATTCCTAAAAAGAGGAAAAAGAAATAAAACATCTAAAAATCTCAATCGGCGTTCCATAGTTAAAGAAACAAGAATAGAGAGAGACCAATAGCATCATTTCTTTAATTCCCAGTGGGGAAATAAACCAATTTGTAAACCTATGTAGTGTTTTGAAATATAAAAATAAAAAAAAAAAAAAGGCAAAATCTCTATTTTTGCATTTTCCATACAAATTTCAGACAAACCTGATACTCCATATATGTGTATCGTTTCTTTTTCGCTAGAATATTTTTGAAATTAATTATCGTTTTCGCAAAGGAAATTATAAAAAAAAAAAAAAAATTGTTCTTGTTAGAGAGATATTTGATTTACAATTGATTAAATATAAGTATTTAGAAGATCCTTGTTTTTTGTTTAAGGAAAATTTATACCAATTACTATACGCAACATTCTATATTCTTAAAGGTTATCAGGTGAAAGAAGCTGGGAAGTGTTATTGGAATCCGAGTAATCCTAACAGTGCATATGAGACTTCAATCACTAAGAACACTTTTGCTCATTGAACAATTACAGATTAGCTATCTTATTGAAATCCTGACGACGGTTTTTTGAGTCTCATTTTCTAAAGCTCTGTCAATACAATGCAGACAGTCTATCAAAAAAAAAATGTGAATTGAAAGTCCAATGTTTAAAATCGAATTTAAAGCAATATTGTTTTAATAAGTTGAACAAGCAATTAGATGCTAAAATTTAATTTCAGTTAAGTTTTAATCCCAACACTTGGAAAATACATATACTCGTAGTAACTGTTTTTTTTTTGTTTTTTTCTTCAATATAAACATTCAAATTACTTTTTTCTATTTTCTTTTTTTAAAGAAACTATATAATCACATTAGCAAATCTAATGAATAAATAAAATGATATATTTATAAAATATATTTATTAAGTATTGAAAATTATATTTAATTTTTCTGGAAAAATAAAACTGCTTAGCAAATAAGATCTACATTTTTTTGACTGACATTAAATCATCAAAAAAATGACAAAAATCCAAGTTTCCACAAAAATTGGACTGAATGAAAACTAAGGATTTAAAACATCGTAAAGCAATTCTAAAATTTTAAAACATACTAATTTTTTTTTTTAAACTCATGACTTTAAGATATTCAGCTGTTTGAATTACAATACTGAAATATTCATAAACAAAAATAAGAGTAACTTTTTACTAAAATGATTAAAATTAATTCATATTGCAGGCTCTCACAACTACAAGTTGAATTATGATAAAAATGGGGGCTAAAACAGATGAGAAATCAATATTTGGGTTTGGATGAGTTTCAAGTTTTTTGCATAAAAGAAATTTAAAAACAAAACCAAGACTTAACACAAAAATGCTCCAAAGAAGGCGCAATGCTGCTGGTTTCAACACACCACTCAAATACATCCTTATGAAAATTATTATACAAAAATAAGCGTTAAGGACATCGGCGAAAAATACTGGGCCAATGAAAAACCACCACGACCAATTTTGCAGCAAGTTCCATTCTATTCGTAAGAGAACTAAAATACACGTTATTATCAATGAGATAAGCCACATTAAAATCTGAAAAAAAATATAAAACAGCATTCTCATCATACAATTTTTCTCTAATTGATACACTTTGCATCCTTTACAAAGATTTTCATAAACTTAAGCTACAAATTTTAAAATGGTTAAAAATAATAATTTATACCCAAACATTTTGAAATTTATTCGCTACAAATTTTAAAGATTTTTAAATACGACCTTCATAATGTGAAATTAAATATTTAATATTTCAAACGGAATATATAAATTATTTTACTTATAAAGCTATTTGTAATCCAGTACCGTAAAATGGGGTAAAATGGGTAATTTTTTGAAGATTTTTTTTTTTTTTTGTCGAAGTGTCAAAAATCAGAAATTGAAGTTAGACACATTTCTATATATTTTTTTTTCAAATTTAAAACTTCGTAAATGTTATAGCATAACGAAAATATAAAAAATGTAAAGAAAAATATTTTTAGTAAATATTTGAAAAATTGAAGTGCAAAAATTTTTTTTGGGGTAAAATGGGTACTTGAAAATTATGTGACTTAGGATTGTACAGTAGTATTGATATTAATACTGAAAGGTAATATAACTGTTAAAGATGTTATAAAATTAATTTGGGTCGAAAATAACATGTGTAACATATATTTTGTTACAATTGTTAAAAATCATTTACGAAAATTATGATTTTTTTTTTTTTTTTCTAATTCGAAAATCAAGTTAGACCCATATTTAATTTTTTTTTTTTTTTAAATTTAAACATTCATAAATGTTATGGCATAACGAAAATATAGAAAAATGTAAAAGAAATATTTTTAGTAAATTTTTGGAAAATGCCTGTCAAAAATTGAAATTGGGGGAAAACGAGTAATTTGCCTGGGGGGAAATAGGAAAGTAATTGAAAATTATGTTAATTACAATTGTACAGTATTATTTATTAATATTGCAAGTATATGAAACTGTTACAGATGTTAAAAAAATAATTTTGGTATAAAAAAACATGTGTAACATACCTATTTTATTATCCTTCCTGGACAATTGTTTTTTTTTTATAAAAAATTTAAATTTTTTTTCAGTAATAAAAATAATAATAATAGTAATAGTACATAATAACAATAATAATAGTATAATAATAGTAAAATAATGATTATATTATAAATATTATACAATTACTCACTTTACCCCAGGGTACCCATTTTACCCCAAAACCATTCACCAATAATATTTTACGAACTAAAAGGAATATGTGCAATTATTTACATCAAAACTCTTACATTTACACTTTTGTATATGGTATTAGTCCGAATTTGGCAAAAACTCAAAATTGGACTAGTTACAGGTCTTAGAATATTTTTAAACTTTCTGAAAAAAGGGAATTTTTTTTTGAGTTATACTTGTCATTTATTTAATTTAAATTAAATACAAATATTGAATATAATATTTTTTCTAACAAAAAAAACTCATTTGAAGTTCCTAATCACTTCAATTATTAAAAAAACTTATATATTTTAAAATTACTCATTATACCCATTTTA
>JABUQX010040711.1:22500-37500 GCA_015478945.1 Trachelipus rathkii
AAGATATAAACAGATTAAGTCATAAGTCATACAGTCTAAAAACACATCCATACACCAACCACCTTCAATCAAAAGGATGAATTTGGAACAACCTCTAAGAACAGAAAAGAAAGAATAGTAGGTAATAGTGAACTAAACTACTACGAAACAGAATAGAAGTATATTTATGGAATGTCATTCCTCGCCCAACCTTTTCATTCACTTATCAAATACATCTCTTATTCCACAATTATACAGTCAGGAAAAAAAATATATCAAAAATATGCAACTTGGTCCATGGATCATTCTTCCTATGTTTTGAAATTTTAAAATTTCCTGGACTTTTTTGGAATTTCAGGGAATTTCCTGACTTTCAGTATATCTTAAAAACGTTTCCTGATCTTCCTGACCAATTTTTTCCTGACTTTCCTGGACCTTCCTGACTTTCCAAAGTGTGTACCCTGATATACATATATATATATATATATATAGAGAGTATATATATATATATATATATATATATATATATATATATATATATATATATATATATATATATATATATATATATTTATTTACCCCCTCTCCCACCTCCTTATTGGAGGGGCCACACCGCCTCTAGAAAGCCGGCCACCGCTCTTGGGCGGTTCCACAGGTCGAGAAGAGAAGATATAGCGAAGACGGTACGGGGGGCGTCGAGGGTGGGGCACTCCAGAAGGAGGTGCTCCATTGTGTCCTGGGATATACGACATCTAGTGCAGATGGGGGAAGCAACGTTGTCAAGTTTGAATCTGAATTTATATTGCAAAAGATTTGGGTGGTGACCTGATCTGCTCCGGGCGAGGTTAATTTGGTCTCTTCTGGACAGTGATTCTTCTGTAGGGAAGATGTTTGGGGATGGGGTGTTTAGTAGATTGTTATTGGAGGGTTTTGTAGATATGTGTTACTAATTGTGTATGGATGTGAGTGAGCCAAAACCTATTTTGGGGTGGATGTTGTTGTAGATGTCATTATAAAGTTTGGCTGGTGAGGAGGGAGGGGATTTTAGTCTATGAGGGGGGGGTTGGAGAGTATTTGGTGGTATATATATATATATATATATATATATATATATATATATATATATATATATATATATATATATATATATATATATATATATATATATATATATATATATATATATATATATATATATATATATATATATATATATATATATGGTGTATATATATAGGGGGGGGGGTGTGTAGGGAGGGTATGTAGCTCCTACCCAATATTTTTTAGTCTTTTTAATAAAATAATTTAAATGGTAAAGTAAAATAAATTATTAGAATTTTATATGAAAGTGTAAAAAAGAAACTGATTTATAAAATAAATTTAAAGAAAATCAACTACTTTAGTAATAACAATTATAATAATTAAATTCATTTGGAAATTTTCCTTCCTACTCTGTTCCTAAGAGTAAATTGGAAAGCGGTGGGCGTACGGGTAGATCTTCATATTTCATATAAAATATATAGGAAAAAGCCAAGCGTCATACCTTGCTGTTGAGCGAAAAAATAAGCAAATTTCGCGAGTACGAAACTTTCGCTCACCCAGTGAAATCGTACGAAATAATTTGAAAAAAAGATTTTGAATCTCTCTCTCTCTCTCTCTATCTATCTATCTATCTATTTATCTATCTATATATCTAACTATCTATCTATCTATCTATCAATGTACGATATTTTCACTTACTTATGGTGGCAGAGTGAAAATAAATGTTTACCATATATTTGCTCATTTTGCTGTGTTAAGTTTTGGAATAGAGGCAGTGAAGGTGTTGTGCTTTATTGAATTTTAATTATATGTAACATTTTTATTAATTAAGTGTTGTTTACCTTTATATAATTAAAATAATTATTTAAAAATTCTGGTAGGCCTATGTCAGGCTTTGAGTCAATTTTATGCATATAATACACATAAATAAACATAGCTTTATTCAAAAGGACGTGAAAAATTAAATTTTTCCTTCAAATAAATAAGGACGTATTGCAGTTAAAGAGTTTTCGTTATATATATATATTTCTTTATTATATATATATATATATATATAAAAATTATATATATATATATATATATATATATATATATATATATATATATATATATATATATATATATATATATATATATATATATATATATATATATATATATATATATATATATATCGTATATATATGTATAAAACTCTCCCTCCCAAGTGTATTCTTCCAAGTACGCCACTGATATATATATATATATATATATATATATATATATATATATATATATATATATATATATATATATATATATATATATATATATATATATATATATATATATATATATATATATATATATATATATATATATATATAGTTGTCGCTTGTGATGTGTGGACGTGTGCTTTTTTTTCCTCATTGTTTCTGTGTTTTATTATGATAATTTGGGCCTTTAAGTTTTTAAATATTATATTTTAAGTTTCAATTTGGATGTCTCTTGTGCTGTTTTGTAATTTTTGTTTTAAATTCTTTGCAAAGTGTTTTAGTGCTTAATATTTGCAGACGAAGAGAATTTCATCGGAAAAGTTTACCGCTCTAAATTTTAAGTTGTTTTAGTTTGATCTCTATTTTTTTTTTTTTAACATTAGATATATTATGTGGTTTTATCTTTTATGCTCGTTTTAAATAATATTGGTTAATATAGAGCTTATTTTTATCTCAGGTATCCTATGCCTAATGTATGAGATTGTTAGTGTTTTTTAACTTTAAGATTTTTCATATTTTACATATTTAATATAAATTCGATTTTAGTTTTTTAACATTTACGGTTTTAAATATAGGTTTTAGTGTGTAAACAATTTTAACCTGACTTCACGATTTTGTTTGTTTTTTTCGCCTATTTATTTTTGTCTGTTGTTTGTTTTGTGGTGGATGTGTGTGCATGTAAGATGGCAGATTTGCACAGGCGCGGGCTTACTATCGACTTTACTAACATCCGTGGCTTGCAATCTAACTCTGCATCCGTGGAACACCACCTCTCTAACTCTAACCCTAACCTTTTGCTCCTGTCTGAGACCCAGATGGCTAGAAATTCATCCTCTAACTCGTTTAATATGTCCAACTATAACTTATTTCATAATTTCCGTCTAAAGGGTGGAGTATGTGCCTATAGTAACATAAAGACTCCTGTAACACGTCTCGTGAATCTTGAATCTCCTAATTTCGATGTTCTATGGCTTAAAATCTTCTCCTTTTTTACTACAATAATCTTGTGTTTATGCTACTGTTCTCCTAACAGAACAGATTTTCACGTCTTTGAATATCTTACTACCACGAGACTGTTATATCTTCTAATCCAAATACTGAGGTCCTCTATTTAGGATTTCAATGTACATAACACTGAATGATTGGGGTCCCTCTCATACCGATTTAGGTGGGGAGGAGGCCGGATCATTCAGCATTCTCAAACCATCTGGAGCAACTAATTAAAAACCCACACACATTCCGGATCGTCCCCAACCACTTGAACACACTTGACCTATGTTTCACCACTCAGTCCTTCTCTTAATATACAATTCACTTTCGCTCCCTATCGGTAAATCTGGACAACAACGTTATATCTCCTAATTTTAATATCTTCTTCCATCAGCTGCATCTTGCCGTACTCGTTTTTTTTCTGGCACTCTGATCGGGCTGATTGGGGGTCTTGCGTTGCTTCCTACGCTAACTATAATTGGAATGACTACTTTTTCTGGTGACGCTTCGACTTCGCCGATAAGATGGGAGCTGTAATTGATGGGATGAGCAGGTTCATTCCTCTTCGACTAAATCTTTCCTCATAATCCATGGTTCGATCGTGCTTGTTCCCGGCCATTCAGGCTAGAGACAGTGCGTATCGGGAGGGAAAAATTCGCGTTCTCCTATCACTCTGCTAATTTTCATTCTGCGAGAATAGTTGCGGGATGGAATTTGATGAGAAAAGCGAGCTTCATCAAACGAAAGTGCGCTAACCTCCTTGGTTCTCCTACATTGATAAATCTTTCTGGCCTCTTGCCAAAAACATCTCTAACAACTTCTGTAAATCTGTCTTTCCTCCTTATTCGCTCTGATGGTTCTGTTGCACCCTCCAACTGAAAAGGCCAATCTCTGCGGCCTTTTTTTCTAACTCAACCCTGGACGACTCAGGCATTCCTAAAAATATTCCTTCTCCTCTCATGTGTCAAATGGTTTATCTATGATTATATTTTATAGGGGGCATGGGCTCCTGAAATCTACGAACGTTAAAGGCGGGTGGCCCGATGGCATTCCTCCCTGAGTTTTGAGGGAGTGTGCTTCTTGACCCCACCCCCCGTTCAACTATATTCTCTATGTCTCAATACTCACTCTTCCTCAGTGTTGGAAGCACGCACATGTCCAACCGATTCCGAAAAAGGTAGCTGCTCTGATCCTTCTAACTATCGCCCTATAGCTCTCACTTGTATTCTATCAAAGTTCTTGAAACCCTCAAATCTCATTTCTAGATCATAAGAAATCTCATTCACCCTTTCCGATCGCCAGTATGGCTTTCGGCGCTCGAGGTCTACTGGCGATATAATTTTCTATCTAACTGATGGTTTTCCGCCCTTAGGAACCACGGGGAGACTTGCGTGGTGGCGCTTGGCCATATCGAGCATTTGACTGGGTAGATGGCACGCAAGCTACCGCTCTGCTCTTCATCTCGGTTAGCTTGGGCGCACTCTTGGGACCGCCAGGTTGCTGACCGCCTGCCTGCGGAAAATTGCGGAATGCAAGGCTACAGGTCATTTAAAGCTAAATGATCACTGCCGTAAAATAATCAAAGGGACGAGGTAAATTGATCCATAAGGAAATGGGAGCAAAGGAAAATATCAATACAGAAGAAGTGTGTATCTAATTGTTCATATGTAGGAGCCCGCAGTGTTAGGCATCCCAGAGAAAAGGGGTTAGAAGATCACGTGATCTTGGATTAATAAAGTGACAGATTGTGGTGGTGGGGCTGAGTCTCCTAGTATAACAACTGGAGTAGGGAGCTGCTTAAAAATCAGCAGCTGACTTTAGTAAATTCACTATATTTGAAGCTGGGCAGCATCATATAGATAGTATGTCGAAGATAAAATGGATTCTTGCCACTGCATGAAGTTTAGTTTGGAGAGGATCTGGAGAAAGGGGACAGATCTATGAACGAGTATTAATGCACCTCCACTATCATTGTCCCCTCTTTCGATAGAGGTTAGCAGCAATTTATATTCCGATGGTTGAAAGAAGTCATGATGACGTAATCGAAGTTCCTGCAAACATATGCACTTTATTGTACATTTGTTTATTAGTTGAACAAGTTCTTCAAAATTAGACTGGTACCCACGACAATTCCATTGAGGGAAAGTGGTCATGCTGTGTTGTTATAAATATTATGATGATGGTCATTTTGAGACAATTGTCCCCATGTGACCAGGGGTGGTGTTGGAGGTCGATTCAGGTGGAGAGGAAAGGCTGAGACGTGGGTCTCGACGAACGAAGAGGGGCAACAAATCCTGGTGGTAAAGAATAGTCATACAACAGAGATTTGGGTTGTACGACCGCTTTTGGGAAGGAGTTTTCAGTGGTATTTGCTGAAGGGGCTTCGCCATGAATACAAGATAAATTGAGTTCAACCAAGTCCACATTATTGTGTGGATTTGGTTGGTCGTTGGAAGAGCAACCAAAATGCTCATGTTTAAGAATGGGAGCAGTATCAGTATCTACCAAGTAAAGCAGATTCAAAAATGTGTGAGGAATATGGAGTTGTTTCCATGGAAATGGGGAAGGAAGGTGACCCCAGAAAGGTGTTAGGGTTGCGATATTGGGTTCCAATTCATCATGAGAGTGATTTTGGGGGATTGGACAATTTGTTCTAAGAGTGGAGACCTCTGGGTCCCCTTTCATGCCTCCAACAGATCCAGAACGCTTAGTGTGTTTGCGGCGTTTACGTTGGACAGTTTTCCATTCGCATTCCAAACGCAGGAAGCATTAGAAAGAGAGTGGGTCATCACATCAAGCTCTATTTGGGAGCTGTTATCCATTTCATCCGCTATGGCATAGAATCCTTTGGGAAGTGCTGATAAGAAATTCGGAAGAAGAGTTATATAGGAAGATTCAGAAGATCTGGAGTAACCTTGCCAACTATTAGAGGGTTGATTGGTGGGTTGTTCGATAGCTATGATTGTTTGGGTACAATCTATTGAAGTCATTGCTTTTGTCTCTGGAATAGACTTATGGCGAGGTCTCTTCTGAGTTGCATTTTTTGCATCTAGGGTTAATGTGTTTTTGTTTAGAAATTAAGATGCTTTGTATTTTAACGAATAATCTTTAGCTTGGTGATTATTCTTTTCTTTGTGTTTAGGAACGTCCTTCTCAGGAATTTGAGCAATAGCGAGAGGCGTATTAAAGGACAAAAAGAGTCCTAATGCGTGAGCTTGGAGAACTCATTGGGTAGGTATGGGACAGTGTGTCATGGCAGGAAATGTTTTCCATGCTTTGTGTTCTAAAATCTAAAATTTAAAGCGCCATTTGCAAAGGCAGCATTAAAAGTCTTTAAACCCATTAATGATGAAGCAAAGATAATTGTTCTTCAGAACCATAATCAAAGTACTTCAAGTCAGCAATCTCCCATTTCAAATTTCTTTCCTAACGAAAAGTGGCTATAATGATAACTAAAGAAATATTTAAGAAACATTAATTATGCAATTGGTTGTTAATAATAAAGTAGCCCTCAATTTATTTTCTTCATCTGAATTTCTCAGGATAATTACAGAATTAGTTAATAAATTAAGTGTGTCAAGAGGCATGCTATCAGAAAACTGTGTACAAAGATGTGCTGAAACGAAAGCATTTTTTCCTGAAAATGGAGGCTTGCACTAGATACTGAGTGAACTATTTTACTATAAATGTTCAGTGTGTAGATGATAACAATATACCAACCATACACACTTTAGCAGTATGAGATACAGAAGCGCAACATAAATCTGATTAATTATATACAAAAGTTTGTTGAGAAAGTTCTGAAAGAGTTTTCAATTACAAAAGAACAAGTCTTAGCAGTTGTTACAGATAATGCCTCCAACATGACACATACAATAAGGAAATTTAATGAAAGACTACCTGAAGTTGACAATAATGAGGATTCTGATAGCGTCAATTTCTCATATTGATTTCTGTGATTCCCAGTTTGGAAACAAAAAGTAATGAAGGCGATTAATAATTTGATCAACTTATAGATGATGCTATAGACGGCATAGCCCATTCTTCCATGATGAACAATATACGATGTGCCGTACACACATTACAGCTTTCCATTTGCGTTGGTTTGAAAGAGAAAGATGCCCTTCATTTAAAAAGTAAATTAGGTTAACTTTTAATTGTTGATGCTAGATTAAAACGTGCATGGAATGGTGTAATCATTGACCAAGTGACTCAGCGGAGCAGCATTTATATAATGATCTAGACCTAGGGCTTTTTGGAACTGAAGGACACTCTAATTGATATGGCTCTTCCTTCAATGACTGAATTTCAACAGAGTGAAGTTGAACGACTAGAAGTAATACTTTGTCACTCATACTTAGTCACAAAAAAATTACAAACATCAGGTATAACGCCTGGCTCATTTTACAAGAATGTAAATCCCTTAGTTTTCTGTTATCTTAACTAGGGTTGGGAAAGGAAAAAAACAAGCTCGTTTTTTCCGAAAAAAACGGTTTTTTTCATGAAAAAAACACAGCCTGAATAAAACAAGTAAAAATTTGTTTTTTTTGTTTTTTTCAATTAAGTTGTGGAATTTACATGTTTGAACAATTATATTATAAATTTTAGCAAATATGCTCTAATTTGGACATTTTTTGGTTCCAATTTCCTACAAGGTGGAAGCCCCGAGTTTGTGCTTCAAAAAAAAAAATTTTTTATGGGTTTTCCATATTTTTATTTATATTTCTTAATTTTTGATATTCATAATATTTTGTTTATGGCTTCATTAATGTTTTCTTACTCTGTTTCAGCTTTCAGTAACATTTTTTTTTTATCATAATTATTTAATCATAATTTAGAAATGCCACGTGCAAAAAGTCGTGTGACTGTACTTTTTAAGGAAATAAAAGGTTGCAAAGGCCCTCACATAAAATATAACTTTTGTTGTGTAGACGTTGCAAAAACTAGTATTTATTGCTCATAATCTAGAATAGGAAATTCTGAAAATTTGCCAACTGAGAGAGATGATTATGCTTAGGCAGCTAAGCTTAAGTCCTGTTACTGCCACTTCTCCTTCACTACTGTCATTCTCACACGATTACTTCATACGACTGAGATATCAGACTTTTAGTTCATATAGCAAAATTAAATGTGGCTGATCACGCTGATGATCCCATTGATAATGAGCTTGACAGTAGTCACAGCACAGTAGTCAGTACTCTGTAGTGACTGGGGTCTGGGGAGTGGGGACTAGTGATTAGTGAATCAAAAGTTGATATTCCAAAGCCAAATATTTAATTTAGTCATTCACTCATCCTCCTTCATTTACAATCTTGGTATAATTTTAATTTCAATATTTTTATTATTTCATTTGCATCCCTTAAGTCACTTTTGAGTTTTGTCATTCAGACTCATTCTATATAAATATAATATACATTAATATTTAAAAGTAAATTATAAATATGATTATATGATACAAATGTAAAATACATAGTTAAATTAGTAAGTAGAGGCCTACAAAAAGCAGTCTGCAGGCTACAACCTACTGTAAATTGTAACGAAAACAATTGATAAAACATAAGAGAAAGGTAGTTCTGCTATTTTATAAATCATAATGGAATATTTTTTTAATTTCAAGTATCCTATATTTGAAAAATGAAAATACTCAAGTGAAATATCATATTAGCCTCTTTATATTTTTTAAAAAATACATTTAAAGAAAAAAACAAAAAAAACTGAAAAAAACGAAAAAAACATGAAAAAAACATGTTTTTTTCCTGAAAAAAACATAATTTGAAAAAAACGGTTTTTTTCCCAACCCTAATCTTAACATAATGACATTACTGCAAAGGCTATTGAAACATCGATGAAACGTAGGGAGAAAATCCTTCTTGACAATAACATGATATTAGCTGAAATATATGTTTATCCAATGTACAGGTTTACCCTAAAAGAGGAACAGTCTGAGAGGGAAAAAACATCATTACGCGATATAGCTTTTCAAATGAAAGAAAAGGAAAATTTGAATCAAATAAGAAATTACAGAAAGACCAGTCACTCGTTGTCACCTATTCTTTGAAGTTATTTGCCTACTGTAATAAAGGTGTAAATTTACATTATGAAAAGCAACTTGTATTTCGAAGCCAAGCGCTGCCGAATTGAAAGAGAAAGGGAACAGGAAAAGGTGTCCGAAGTTGCTAAATTTAAAGTAGAACTGTCCCATGCTTTGAACGAAATGGAGAAAATAGATAGGTCATCCCGTCCGAATGTGAACGTTATGCAGGCCATACCACTCAACCCTAAAATAATTAAAGCTGTAGCTCCTTAACAGCAGCTGCAATATATGTTGATCCAATGTAGAGGTTTACCCTAAAAGAGGAACAGTCTGAGAGGGGAAAAACAGCATTGTAATATAGCTGTTCGAATGAAAGAAAGAAAATTTGAGTCCAATAAGAAACTTCAGAAAGACCAGTCACTCGTTGTCACCCATTCTTCGGAGTTATTAGCCAACTGTAATAAAGATGAAAATATAGATTATGAAAACAAACTTGATATCGAAGCCAAGCTCAGCCGAATTGAAAAGGAAAGTGGACATGCTTTGAATGAAATGGAGAAAAACAGAAGGGTAATCCCATCCAACCTGAAAACCATGCAGGCTATACCACTGTATACCAAAATAATTAAGGCTGTAGCTAGTACATAAACTGCATTGTCATCAGCTCAAGCTAGTGTTGAAAGACTGTTTTCGGCCCTTCATATTATTCGCTCTTGCCTACGAGCATCTATGAAAAGATGATTTAGTAGAAGCAATATTGTTCCTATAAACAAATTTTCATTTTTAATTTTTTCTATTATCCTTTTCAATGTTTTTAGTATCTTTTACTTTATTTTTAGCTTAGATTAACCATTTATGAGTTTGGTGTATAAAATATTTTGTCTTACAGAATTTAAGCTTACTTTGTGTTGTTATTGAAAAAGAAAAAGTGGCGCTTTCTGCAAAGATGTGCCCAATTCAAGACTTGTATTATAGTATAAATTTATAAAGTATGTTATTCCATAAAGTTGGCATAAAGTGGAACTGCATTCGGGCTGATGTTCCTGGGTGATGGTAACACCTTATTAATTTTTTTTTTGGGGGGAGGAGTCACAGTCGGAATCAGAGGCAGATCCTCAGTGGCTCTAGGGTCAGAGCTGCAGATTAAAGGTGGCACCAGAGACAGAAAGAATTCACATCAGCCCAGGTTCTAAGATAAGGGTAGTAAAGAATTATGTTATAATACTTGATTCCAAAATAAAATCTATATTAGAAAAATTTTAAATGTTAACAAGTTCAAGGCAATATAAACTACTATTATGTCTATAGGAACAAAAAGGAGAACCATCTCTGTTAAGAAGACTCAAAAGATTAATAAAGGTTACTGGTATTTATATATAGCTAAATTAATCACCTGCTTCACATGAATCTATTTTAACTAAAATCCTCTCTTTCAGCACACAAAAATAAATAAGTAAATAAATAAAATAATAGAGGGCATCTCTAATAAGGGCTGTAAGAATACCCATACCGTATGTGCTGCGTATCATAAGAGGCGACTAAATGGACAGAGGGAGAGTAGCGAGTTTGAAAAGATGTGAGTACCTCCCATTAGGCATTTGGCTTGTGGGGTATATCCCATGACATTCCAATGCTCAATGGTTTGCCTCTTTTGCGTTCGTATCCACACTCATCTTACGCTGGAGTAGACTCTCCGAATAAAAAAGACCTTAAAACACTATTACAGACAACACCTTTTCATATATGTGTGTGTGTGGGGAGAGAATTCCTACAGCGTATGTTCTGCGTGTCGTAGAAAGCGACTAAAGGGACAGTGTTAATTGGGTTGGCTACACACTACCACTTATCTCTTGCTAGGTATGCTCATGCAGGCCTCAAACATGGTCGTGATAGCCGTAAGCGACCTTGTATCTTTCGGCGAAATTATATGAATCGTATGGGTATATGGAATGTCAGAGGAATAAATGATGAGGAAAAGAGGAGAGATGAGGGATGTATTTAGAAAGGGTAAATTTGACTTGCTTGCAGTGACTGAAACAAATGTGAAAGGAAGCGGTGATGACAAGTGGTGTGGTGTGAAATGTGAGTGTGCTGGAGTGGAGAGGAATGAGGGGGGAAAAGGGGGAAAAGAAGAAGTTGCGATTCTGATGAGTGATATGTGGCACAGAGCTAATGGCTAGAATTCTAATGGTTAAATTTAAGTTTGAAAAGGTCAAGGTATGTGCGGTTGCAACATATGGTCCATCTGAGGGTGATGTTGAGGAGAGTGCGATTTTCTGGGATAATATGAATGATGTGTTGGATGGGGTGAGTAAGAGCTTCGGATTGATTGTGTTGGGAGACCTAAATGGGTGGAAAGGTGATCGAAAAAGGGATGGTATAACAGGTGGCTTTGGGGTGACAGAAGAAAATGAGAATGGTAGGAAAGTGATTGATTTCTGTGAGGAGAGGGGTATGTATGTGAGTAATACTTTCTTCAAACACAAGTATACTAGAGTTGGTTTAGATCAGGGTTGGCATTGATTAAATCAAATTGATTTAATCAGTTGATTAAATCAATTGACTTTTTTTATGAAAAAATCATGATTTTTTTTTATTATTTTGATTTATTTGATTTTTTTAGCAAATTTTTTTTTCTTAATTAATAATTATTCCTAGTTATCACCTGATTAATGAAAAGTATATTTCATCTTTACAATAAGCAAATTCATCAATGTAGTTTCAAATCATTTTCAATAAAGAAATAAATAAAATTAGATTACTCAGATATTATACAGTATATATGTAATTTAAATAACTTAATTAAACTAAATAATATTTATATTTACTAAACTTATTATTAATTAGCTAATAATTAGGATTTACTAATTTTATCAAAATAATTAAAAAGGCAATTTGTGCATAAAAAATAAAAAAAATAAAAAAATCAAAAAAATCATTGATTTTTTTATTTTTTTTTATTTAAAAAAAAAAAAAAATCATCGACCCTGGTGCTTGCAGCAAATATTTATCAGCCCCTCTTCACAACAGTTTGAGGAGGCAAACATTTTTTGTGTGTGAGAAAAATTAAACCCCCAAAAGGGAACAGGCTCTCGCCAGATACTAGTGAAAGCTTAATGTTTTTGCATCACAATTTGAGAATTTTTGAATTGGAGTATTGAATGATATCTATCTTTATCTTAAAGGAGTATATTATTATTATGTCATGTTTGAATAATAGCGTTTTTTTATTTTGTCTTTTCGGCTGATTACTTGAGGTCTCTCCTTTCATTGTTTTTATTCCTTATAATGTAGCTAGTTAAAGAATCTTCTTGTAAATTGTAATCATGTTAAAACAAAAACTAGTAGCTAAACTTCGTTAATACTTACTGTAAAATGGAAATAGAATATTTTTTGAATAAACACAAACATTAAAAAGTTATTAATATTATATTTGCATTTATTATTCCTTAAAGATACTATTTTAATATAAAATAAATATATTGGGAACAGCCAAATTTGAAATAAATGACTAGTATTGGTTGTACAAAAAAATGCAATCCTGAGTTGCCTAGGCAGTACACAAATGTTCTATCTTATTTACTGTGTATTTATTATATTAATTAAAGTATCAGTATCGGTATCAGTATTGGCATCTAAAAAAATAAGAGTATCAGAATCGCCTCTTTTCTGGTTCGGACATCTATATATATATATATATATAATATATATTATTATATATATATATATATATATATAATATATATATAATATATATTATATATATATATATATAATATATATATATATATATATATATATAATATATGTAAAATAAAAAATATCTCCCATACATTATACATATATTAAATATAATATATATATATATATATATATATATAATATATATATTATATATATATATATATATATATTATATATATATATATAAATATATATATATCATATATATATATCAGGGTGTATTGATCAAATCAAATTGATTTAATCAGTTGATTAAATCAATTTATTTTTATAAAAAAATCATGATTTTTTTGATTTTTTGGCAAATTATTTTTTTCTAAAATTGAAAATAAGTTACTAGTTATCACCTGATTAATGATAAGTTATTTCATCTCATTTATTAATAAACAAATTCATCAAGGTCAAGTTTCAAATCATATTCAAGTTAAAGAAATAAATAAAATTGAGGACTACTCAGATATTATACAGTATATAATATATAATAATATATATATATATATAACTATATATATATATATAATATATTATTTATATATATATATATATATATATATATATATATATATATATATATAATTTAAAAACTCATTAAACTAAATAATTATTTTTACTAAACTTATTATTAATTAGGTAAAATTAGGATTATTTACTAATTTTATCAAAATAATAATTTAAAAGGCAATTTGTGCCTAAAAAAATCAAATAAATCAAAAAAATCAAAAAAACATTGATTTTTAATTTTTTTAAAAAATCAAAAACATCACCAACCCTGGTTTAGATAGAGGTGGCATCAAAGTAAAAAGTTTGCTTGATTTTGTATTGGTGAAGAAGATATTAAAATATCATTATGTTGTTTTATATAAGATTAAGTTAAAGGGCGCTTGGATGAAGAGGAAAGATATAAGGATGGAAGTGGGAGAATTAAGAGAACAAGGTAATAAGGTAAAGTATGAAAGAGCACTTGCCAATAAATCAGGTGAATGTGAACAAGACAAACTGAACAAATTTGGATGAAAATGATGAAAGTCTTTGTTAGTAGCAGGGTTGTGGAGTCGGAGTCGGGGAGTCGGTAATTTTGAAGAGAGTGGAGTCGGAGTCGGCAATTTTGAAAAAGGTGGAGCCGGAGTCGGTAATTTTGAAGAGGGTGGAGTCGGAGTCGGTAATTTTCAAGAGTCGGATAATTTTAAATTCATGAAGTCAGAGCTGGGGTCATGCAATTTTCAAAAGGTGGAATCGGAATCAGGAAATTTTGAAGAGGTCGGAGTCGGTAATTTTGAAGAGGGTGGAGTCGGAGTCGGAAAATTTTGAACCTACTCCACAACCCTGGTTAGTAGTGCAAAAGAAGTATGTGGTTATGCTAAAGTAGGAAGTAAGAATGTTAACAGAGATTGGTGGAATGAAGAGGTGATGCAAGCGGTTAAACGTAAAAAAAGAGGCATGATTGAATGTACTAAAAGTCAATGATGGGGTCTCAAAAGAAAGGTGTTTGGGATTAAATAAGGAGGAAAAAGGGATGACTAAAAGTTGCATACGTAGGAGGAAAATTGAGGTAAATGAACAGTTTGGAAGGAGGATGGATGGGGACTAACAAGCTCTTCTTAAAGGAAACATGAAAAGTAAAGAATGAGTAAGGGGAATCTCCATAGAATAATGAATAAGGATGGTGCTTTTGTAACTGAAGAAATGGATGAGAGGAGAGTGCGGAGGGAACACTTCGAAAATCTTCGTAACATTAGCAGTAATGAAGTGATGGTGAATGTTTCTGGGTTGTTGCAAGAAGAAATGGGTAATTTGGGTATGAGGTAATTAATAAGGAGGTAATGGGTGGAATGAGAAAGTTGAAGAATTGTAAATCTGCAGGTATAGATGGAATTACTGGTGAAATGATCAAGAATGGAGGCTAGATAGTGATTGAATGAATTTGGAAGTTGCAAAAAGAATCGTGTTTGAAGAATA
>JABUQX010040711.1:42500-50795 GCA_015478945.1 Trachelipus rathkii
TGAGAATCGGAATGATTCTATGTGAACGTTAAATGACATTACGGAACACTGGTCATTCCTCTGTCCACCAGTAACTCCGCTTACAAGTTTTATAAATAATAATATCACTCTTCGCGAGAAAATTGCTTCCGTCTTTTAATTCCAGAAACTTATATCTCATTACTACATATATGAGAATATCAGTATATGTGAGCGTATTAATAGATACCTAATGTTCTAAAATAATGAATTCATTGATAGAATTATAGGTAGGTCACATTTTTAATAGATTAACCTCCTGTCAACCAGATCAAGGTATATAGATAAATAGGACTATTAACAGAAATTGTAAGAATAATAAATTCTGAGAAGTAACAGCAGGCCACAAGTAAAGAAAAAGGATATATAGTCATAATGCAGCAGGGTATATTTTTAATTTTCCTGGCATTTCAATTGGAATTATCCTATGTAACTAATATTATCAGGTTAGTAACTACATTTTGAAAAGGGTGCTGGGTTAGTTCAGTATAATTAAACGAACAAAGTTCGAGAGACCTCGCCACATAACGCCTATTACACTATTCTGAAAGAGCACAGCGATTAAAAAGCTGATCGGGGAATCCAAAATTGAACCCACAAGACAGCACGATGCCACTATTTAGATCGTAAATATCCAATGTAATCATTAAATGAACTAATTCAATGAATAAAGGTTATATGAGTGAGTCGCTTAGGTTAAGAGTGAGGAATTTAGTGACGCTTTACGAAATCCATAATTTGATAAAATATAGGCAATAAGTTAATATGAATGTGATTGATTAACTGGGCCCATAAATTGCAAAGTTAATAATAAGGATATTAAGGATAATCATTAGATTCCAGAAATAGTTATGGATTATTTTATCCTAAATTACCGCAGACTAATTAGTCTTTCAGTAATATATATAAAAACTGTAGAATCTAAAGTGGGATATATACAGTGTACAATTAGCGATAAGCAAAATAACTCGGATTTTATCTAATTGTCTAGAAGGTATAACATTATTACTGATTAAAGACAGAATTTTATTATTTGAAGATATTCCAGTCAGTTAATGGTATTTTAAAGATAAAACCCTTAAATAGGATATAGCTATAGGTTGGCAAAGGAGAAACATAAAACTCATGAGACTAATATTAAGGCTGAAGAGAAAGTAAGAGATATAGAGATATTATATAAATTAATGAAATACATTAAAATGTATTTTAAAAAATATATCAGAAGTAGTAGTAATAGGGAAAACAGATGACTTTAAGACAAGAAAGATATTAATATTCTCTAATAGGACGAAAAAATAGAAAGACGAACATTATAACCACTATAACAATAAACGAATAAGGCAAAAGAATGAGGAGAGAGAGGCAGGAAAAAATTAAGTTTAGCAAGGATAGTATAAATAGAAATTTATTATTTTCCCAAGCGAACTTTTGTTCTGATTGAAATTTATTAGTATACCTATAAACAAGAAATTGTTACCATTAATTTAAAATAAGAAATAGGACAATTGGTCCAATTACAATTGATGAAAATAAGGATTCTGGTGAGCATTGAAAAAGAAACAGTTTAGTGCTTATATATTAAACTTTAAATGCGTCGTTAGATTTCCAGTCGATAAGTCGGGCATCTTTATGTTAGATGTAAGTTATCCATGGAGTAAGCAATAGTACTATACTTCCCCTGTGTTTCAACAAGGTCGGTCATCAATAAGCAGAAAAATCCGTAAACAAAGCTCTCTAAATACACTGGGAGGAAGAGTGGATGGAAATAAAAAAAAGAATCCAGGTATTCCCCGGATTAACACCAGAATAATATATAATAAATATATAGGACTCAGAAAGGATAATAGCATGGATCCTTTAGAGATAAGATCATGATAATATAACAGAGTTGCAAAATTCAGATCCAGCATTGAAACAGCTGAGAAAAGCTATAGTTCGGAATTTGCCATTTAATGGACCTTTAAAACCTTTTGCGCGAGTAAGTAGGTATATTTATTTGAGAAACGATCATTTATAAAGGCAAGTTTCCTCTGGCTCGTATTAACATGCTTTTATAAAATAACATTTTATTAGAAAGAAATGCTAAAAATTAAATGAAGCAACAATTAGGACTAATAAAACACTTTAACAGTTGTGAAGTTAAGGATTTAGACAAAAAAAACCGTCTCCTTTATTGAAACATGCTATTCCCTAACAACATGTTTAAATAAATTTAAAATAAAAACATCATTCCAACTTGAACTTAATCGTATGTCACCACCTACATTAAATATAAATAGTAAACTTTCCAGACCAAACTCGAATTGGTAGCGTCATGGTAGATTTTAATCCCAGTTCATCCTAATGTTCGCACTCAAGTAAAAATACAATTACTAGCTATACCATAGTGATGGTAGTAATCATTTACGGAAAGATGGGTTAGTACTGCTATTATACCTTCATTAAAAGCATAAAAATTAAAATTATATAGACTATTAATCCATTTTGAGCACGATGTAAAGCTTAATAATAACATTGAGATTGCTGAATTTCCGCTTTCGAAAGCTTCCCTTGGGAGTAAGTGCCTTTTAAACCGATAGATGGAAGACGAGTGTCATTAATGCCCGAATTTGAAAACTATATGGAAGATACAAAGATCTAATATTATAGACAGAGCGACAACTCTTTAACCGTAACGAACATCGCACTTTATTTATGGACAACCATCTCTGAGTCTAACGGATGCTGTAGAGCGAGTTAAACTCGCACCATGCAGTCAGTATTTGAGGATGTCTATCAAAAAGCCGAAATAGATGAGGAAAGGAGGAAATTTGTCGCAATTTAGCTGGGTTTGATATATTATCCACATATCCGAGCCCTCGATCATGAAAAATACACATTTATACACGAAGACACCTGCGAAATAACCTATTATTAAAAACAGAGCGCATGAATCTTGCCAACTTTACTGGGATAATGGCGTTGTACCCCCACTTGAGTATACTAGTTCAGGAAATTTGTATGGAAGGTACAAGTCTTTCTTCAGTAAAAAAGTATGACCGTGATATAAGAGCTTTGTTCCTTAATGAGATACAATCAGAATGGTTAGGATTGAAAGCTCATTTACCTGGAAATTTAAACACAGAAATAAATTTCCATCCTAGGATATAGAGGACCTATGAGATAATAACAGGGTTAAATCGGGACAAATCGGAGGTGCCGTGCCGATTACTTTATGTAATAAAATCCTTGCCAAACAAACGATTATTAATAGTGAGAGACCAGAAAACAGGTGATAGAGGAGCGACATTTACTAAAAGCGAGTTGAAAAAGATAATAAATGAGAAACAATGCAAGCCTCGGTCTTAAAACAACTTCTATAAATTGTGTCTGAAATGCTATCACTTTGATTATCATATATTACATAATAGCACGTAATTGCATATTATAATAATGTCATGATAGTAAACAGAGGATAATAATAACAGACGGAACGGTAGTTGACGCGTTGAGGGAATATTAGTAGGAAATGTGCTACTCTAATGACCGGAAATTGATAGAGGAATATAATAATGATATTATAATGGGAAAGCTAAATAATAATAATACGATCTCGATGACTTAGATATGATGACTAACTAATAAATAGTCTTGTAGAGCGTTTCACTATAATTAGATGTAAAGGATAATATTATGTAATAAAATAAGGTAATATTAATCAAGATAAGATAATAAGATAGACGTATCGAAAAGAGGCGAGAAACTCATCAGAGTAAAAAGAAGAACGAAAGGCGAAAAAACAGTAAAAGAGATTGACATTGGAAAAGGTAATAAAAGGAAGACAGAGAGAGAGAGCAAACGAGAAGAGAGAGAGAAGAGGAGAAGAGAAAGAGAGCAAGAGAGAGGACGAGAAGGAGAATCAACCATGTTGAATAAAACAAAACCCAAAAAAAAACCCTCTGAGAGGACAATTAATCTCAATTTGTGCAAGTTAAATTGATTGACTATGCAAAATATTTATCAAGCTCTTCAAGAAAAAAGAAATTAGTGAAAATGTTAGAATTATGATTATGAATAATGCAAAGTCGAAGTAATTTATGAAAGTATAGTTGAAAAGTTGATGAGAACGTAAGAATGAGAGACGAAAACGAGGAGCTTAATTGAATAAATTATCCCCTTAATGCGGACCACCCTCTACAAAATTGAGGGCGTATGACAAGAGAATAGAAAGAACCCTCACTATTGAACTGGCGCTGGGAAGTCAACACAAAAGCTCCTCCTGTGCGCGTTTAAGGATTCTCTTCCCACGGATAAAACGTTTGAAACCGTGTGCAAGTCTTTCAACACCCTGTGTATCAGGAGAGAAATTTGCACTAGTCTCGCGATCACCCGATTCAGAAAGACAAGACACCATTCCCCTGGAGAGTCTGAGTCCCTCATCTTTCAGAACCGCGCGACCGTGTGTGTCTTCACCAGTCTCAAAACGAGCGGTAAGCTAAAATTCCGGTGGAAGAACTAGATAGCGGAAACGAGTTTCAAAAGAAAAGTCAAGAATCAATTCGAAACACGCGACGTTATAGGTCACGATATAACGCGAGCATAAACAGATTGCTGCGTGAAAGGAAAATACTTGCCTCTCTCAATACGTCAGCTTCACCTAATTATCACTTCATATTACAGAAAAAACCGATCAAAAGCGGAGATTTCAAAACTGATTCCTTTAGGACAACTTAATAAGAGAAAATTAAAAATGTAAAACATTGCCATCTCACCAAGTTCTATAAGTACCCGCACAAGGGGTGTCACCCACCTGAAATATATTATAATGAAAAAAGAATAGAAATACTTCCAGCAAGAGAAAACCAATCTTTAGAAAAAATAAAAAAATGAGGATAAGATATAGATTTAAGATAGAGAGCCTGAGAGCAAAACTGCTCTCCACTACTTCATACAAGGAAACCAAGCTGATCGGTTACAGCTTCCTCCTCAAATTTGCTAAGAAAGACACGTCCCATAGCCCATCTTTCAAACAACAATCACTCGAATAGCGCCAGGGTAAGTGTTTACAATTCCTATTCTCCTCTAAGTCAGGTATGATAGAAGTTGCTCTGGTTTTAGAGGATAACCCAGAGAAAAATCCTTATGGGAGGAGAAAGTTTAAATACAAATCCGTACATAACCATGAACTGAAGAGGAAGGGAAAGTCCGCAAAGATAAACGGAAGAGCACCTGTCAGCGCCACCCAAGAGTGTGATAACACTATACTGCACAAATCCTGAGTGGGAACTGGGATTAACAACCTGGAAGGAGTGTCAGGAATAACCGCCATGGTCCGCCAGAGATAATGGGCCTCATCACTGTATCCCTGTAAGTCGACCACAAGTTCGTCCATATGCGGTATATCGCAGACGGAGCAACTTAGAGTCAGGTGAGAGGTCAAAAAATAAAACGTGATCAAACACATGACGCAAAGTAAAGTGCGACGAAAATTAGAAAAGTAGAAATCAGAGAAAGACAAACAATGTAAACTAAACATTGTTAAAGAATAGTATATTTACACAACATACGAATAGGATAAATTCAAAACATTAGATTGGGAAAATTTAAAGAATAGACGATAAACCGTAACATTTAGATCAGAATACACATCGCAGTAAACAAAAAAAAAACAAAAAAAAAAAAAAAAAAAAGGTAACAATCCTCATGGAAACACCAAATTTGAAAATACTATAAAAGTGGAAAATAAAATGAGAAAATAAAATATAAGCTAATTGTAGGCGCAGCTTTTTTTGAAAACATTGCCACAACTCCATAATTTGAAAAAAATTATAGAACAAAAAAAAAATTTAATTATAGAATTACAAACAAATCAACAACCACAATACCACAGAGAAAATTACCTTAGCAACTAGAGAGCAAATACTAATGCTTTAAAGAGATTATATTAACCAGAAAAAAATTTAACAAAAAAATTATTTTATATGGAAATTATAAACATTTTTTTCACAAAATACAAATAAATAAAATTATTATAAACCAAAAATGTTTGCATTATGCTGACTTTGCAAATTCTGAAATAGATGTTGATCGGTATGAGTAGAAAAAGAAATTGCTAAGCTAGCAATTCTTTTGTTACATCACCTAGTCCTCACATATAGTCAAAATTCATATATGGTAGAAAAAAATATACTCATAACCCAACTTTGTGGTTAAAAGTAATTATTATAAGAAATGTTTTATTCATCAGATCAACATCAAATTTTTACCGGGCTTTATAGTTCGTGGCAAGAAGATGCTTGAGAAGGATATAATGTTATCTTAAATATTGTTTATGTCTCAAATAAGAAATTTTATTAATTAAATTTTCACTCTCAATGAGCCACATACGCCAAAACTAGTTAAGTTCTACAAAAGCAGTTTATTCTAGAATTAACGAGAGAATGGCAGCTCTCCCGATTTTACACGTGAAAATTTCATTCGAGTCTAGTCGCGAATGAAGAGATAGGAAAAAAAATTTTATACACAACTTTATCATTTCTCCTTACACATATGATTCCTAAACAAAAAATCGTTCGTGGTCCCGATTTCTGAGGAGAATATGTAGTATACTGCAGTTCACACTGCGTTCAGCAATCAGTCTTAAAAAAAAAAGAAACCCAAAAAATACTATTTACATGCAGAACAATTATAGTTCTAAGTCATTCGAAAGAAAATTCCTGAGCAATTTGATACGACAAAGTTCAAAACATATCAATGCGGGTTGAAAAATTATTAATTTCTGAAAAAATCGATACATACACAGGCAAAAACCCACCCAGTAAAACAAAAACCGTAAAAAAGGAAGAAAGAAAAGAAGCACACACAGTTTGGAAAGAACGCATGTTAAATATTATGGTCAGAACACGGCTTGGATAATTCCGAATTTTTGTCCATTTAAGTGTGTGGTTAAAAACTTAGTATTACACACGAACCAAGACTAATATGGAGCGCACAAACGCTTTAAGCTCGAGAGATAGGAGATAGCAAGAATAAGTCTAATGCTCAAATTTCAGGAGTTGTACCTAGCTATTGGTAATAAAGCTAAAGATACGTACCAAACATTTGTTAATAATTACTACTCTCCCGCAAAGCTTAGAAAAAAACTTAACGAGAATGGAGAAACCTGCAAAAAAAAAAAAAAAAAAAAAAAAAAAAATATAATAACCAGAAGATCGTAACGTTAATCTCAAATTAGGAAAGTTTGAAACTTTTAACTCAAGCTTTGAATACCTGATATAAGATATTGCACAATAAGACGCACGAAGAGATGCACAAAATAAAGAAGGCACCAGTAAGGTCCTCAAACGATCACGAGAAGTAAACATACTAGCGTAGGGAGATAATATAAAAAATCCACGATGGATAAGACGCGAAAGTCACAGAAGAAAAGCCATGTGATGACTCATCGTAATAATACTACAATTAAAAGCTCGACAACATAATCTAGATAAGTCATGAAGTGTATAGTTTAAATTATAAATTAATTAAAAATTACCTATCTGATCTATTTTGTGTCTAGCCTAGAGCTCTATTATCAATCTAGGAAACCTTGATTAAACAAGAGTGACGATATGTTTATGTAACTCATAATACCTGCAAGATCAACTAATATGTAGTCTCTCGTGTCTTTCTCCGTCTTCTTATGGATTGACGAGACTGGTTCAGAACTGGAATTTTAAGCAACAAGTATACTTCAGAAGAAGAGGAATCCATAGAATTCAGAATATAGGAGAGAGGGATCATAAGGACATTCAGGACACATGAATAAACAAGTCACAACCGAAGAAAAGAAAGTACTGCCGAAGTAGTAAAGAAATTGTTAGGTAGATGTAGTATTTCGGATAGAGACACTGTTAGAATTGTTTCGGCTACTGCTGAAGCATTAGGGCAAGATCCACAGAAGTTAACAATCAGTAGGTCTACCGTATGAGTCCGAAGACAGAAATTTCGAGAGAAAAGAGTACAGATTATTAAAAAAAGGGTTTGAAAATTTAGAATTACAAGGTACTGTCCTACATTGGTATGTGAAATTGCTCCAAGATATATTGAATAAAGAAAATGTTGAGAGGTTGGCAGTTTTGATCAATTGTGGTGATGAAGGGCAGTTGCTAGGAGTTCCCCATATTGAAAATAATACGTGCTATACGCAGGAAAAAATGTTTTTATTTTCAAATGGTAGGGTCTAATATTGGAGCCAGCAGCACTCTATTTTAGTCCCCACCTAAAAATACACAAAGATTCTTAATTTTGGCAAATTTT